>JAQFVV010001771.1:0-47479 GCA_028023455.1 Epiperipatus broadwayi | reverse complement strand
AGATAGAGTGACTGGTATAAATATATATATATATATATATATATATATATATATATATATATATATATATATATATATATATATATATATATATATAATTATCATCACTTGACTTTGATGAAGATAAATAGCTTTTTTATATAGGTTTTAACCACATAATTATTTAAGCTAATTATTTCTATAGTGTATTTTCCTCCTTGTAATAACTGCAAGAGACAAGAAAAAAACAACATACAATCAAAATTTACAATAATAATAATTAGAGGGAGAAGATTTATTTATAATAATGACATAGAAAAGATAAACATTGATACACAAAACATTTGTATCTACATAACTAGGCAAACATGATTTTGGCATTTACTATTACTGCTAAAGTTCTCATTTGTCTTGAGTTCCCACAAATTACAGTCCTTCAACATTGTCTATAAAATTCTGTTACTTTTATAGTTTTACTCACTAACAATTATTATACCCTCAGGAACCCTTGAGGGGCTTACACAAAATAAAATAAGATTGATATAATCTGTAAAAAAAAACCTAGTAGGTTTTCTGTACATTCTGATCTGAGTCTCTGGATTCTCCTCTTTCATTGATCGTCTTTACCAAACTGTTGAACTCCTTACAAGCTCCTGCAACTAATGACATGCACAGCGATGAAATAAGAAAAAACATTAATGCTCTTTAAATTACATTTTATATAGTACCCGCTTTGTTTTTCCTTCTGCTACATTTAATTTAATTCTTTCTGAATTATTTAGTGCACTCAAATGTATATTCTTTATTGTTTTCATATTTATTTCTTTGATCAGTTGTATACTATTTATATGTACTTCTTTTCTTTTCTTATCATTTAGTTAGTCCACAGTTTTAAATACAACATTTCACAAAGCTTTGGCTTCTACATTTTATATTATTTATTATTTTCTTTAAAATTATTTTATGTTTTTTATTTTGCCTCTTTTTCTTCTTTTAGGTTTAAATAACCCTTTTCCTACTAACATTATTTACTTTTACTTCTGGAGTACTTTTTTCTATTTGCTTCTATAGTGATTTTGTATATGAATATAACACTTCCTCTCCTTACTTCAGAAGTGAGGGTTTATTTAGTTTACAGATAATCCTTCAGGCTTTGTGGTTTCTTTTTAAAATGAATAGGTCTGAGTGATGTCTATTTTTCAGCTTTAACAGTTTCATTTTTTACAGTGCATCATGAGTTCGTACAGCTGATTGGCTGACATTTTTGTATTCTATTTTAAATTACAAAACAACTATAAGCATGATGTGAACAGAAATCACAGCATTTCTTGCATCTTCATGTTTTCTTTCTAATAAGTTAAGTTACATTGAAATTGGTTGAAATTTGAATTTTTTATGAATTTTTAAAAAAATAAATGATTTTTTTTTCTGATCAATTTACTAGTTTATACAGGGTGATAAAGACAGAAAATTTTTATTGGCATATGAAATTATAAAACTGAATTAAAAATACATGAATGGTTTACTTGCCAAGGCCCTGAATGTGTTATAAACATAATGCAAAATATCTGTCATAAGTATGAAATTTTATTTTTTTTATTTTTTTAATAATATATATATATAATTTTTTTTTAAATTATAATATATAAAAAATAGATAATATAAAATCATTTATGCTCTTTATTATACAGTTTTCATAGATCTATTCAAATTATAATAAAAGTGATTTTTGTACCATATCTATTATACAGTATATATTTATTCTATTATAACAAATGTTTTTTTATACCATGAAATTTTGGATCTCTGATCCAAGTTTGAAGCAACCTTATTTTATAGACATAATGATTCTCAAAAGGTTTAATGATTTATTGTATTTATACTTGTGTTTGCATGTTTGTGTTTGTATAACAGTAATGATTTACATATATAGAACAGTGCAATGTAAAAATAGACTGATTATCAAATGTACAGAAAGATTTCAGTTGATAAAGCTATCACAACATTTACTGGGCATAGTACCATGTGAAAATATAAACACTTAAAACTAATAAAGAGGGATTTCAAATGGTGTGTATGTAGTGGTAAACACAATGGTTATGCATATACCACATGGAATTATATGCAGGCAAAGAATCAAATTCTGATTCTTGCCTATGCCTTAATATTCATGCCATGGAGTCAGTAGTTTTGCCACATCTTAAGTCACATTATTTTCAAGTTTATATCTAACAAATGAGCTATATGCAAATAAATTTTATCTCTGTGGATCAATAAATATAACAAGATAGCATTCACTGGTGTGCATAAAAAATATAAACATCACTTATGTACACAAAAAATATAAAATGAAGAGATGCAACTCTTTTTATCAGTGTTCCAGACAGTAGCCTATAATTTCTAGTTTTAAATAGACAAGAAGCCAATTGTTATGATGACAAATGCATGTCCACCTTCTGGAAATGATTTGTTTTGTATCTTTTATTAGGTTGAATTTTTTTCTTATATATGTCTTTGAGATTTGGTAACTTTTGGGCTACAAGATAAAAATGAAGAATTATATGTGCCTTGTCTTAGAGATTCTGAAGCTATGGATTATATCAGGTAAGAAGTATTATGTATGGTTTGAAAGATAATTTTGGGAGGAATACAAAGAAATTATCATTGAAAATATAATTTAAACTTAGTTAATGTTAAATTAGAAATTATGAACAAACAATAAAGTAATAATTATGTCAGATGTATAAATTTCTTTTTGTTCTTATTTTTTAAATGGTAATTACGATTTTTCTTAGCCCTATTGTTTTCCTTAGTTTTTCTAGTGTCTATCAATATAAAGTTTTTTGCTCTAACATTATTAAAACTGAAGTTATTGTGAAAATTGTGTCTCAAGTCAGATTTTAAAAAAATTTAATATGGCAACCTGGTAAACAAAGAAGTTATGTTGCACTTCCATAGTCTCTTCAATTTTTTCTGCCATTGGCTCACTTTCCATTATTTCCTCTTCTGAATTACTTTTGCCCTCACTCTTTCTCCTGGCTTCCTGTTTGTAGAAAATTTTTTGAGTTGTAATTCCTCTAGTTGTCTTTTCTTAATATGATTTACATGGCATCTGTAGTTTAAACCATTCAGGCCACTAATTGCATATATCTGTTTTGACATTATCTTGCCAATTATTCCTCTGATCCATTTCTTCTGAATTATGCCTCTTATCCATACTGGTTCACCAATTTTAAATGTTTTTCTTGGTGTGGTATTCAGAAGACAACTTTGTGCATTAGGTCATAAAACTGACAATTTAGTTTTCAATTTACACCCACACATCAACTCTGCTGATGATCTACCAGTTTCTGTAGATAGTGTTGTATGTTGATATAACATAAAATCTTGTAATACTTCTTGCATCTCTATATTTCCCAATTTTTTTCAAACTTCTCTTTACTTGCTGTATGGCATTTTCTGCTAATCCATTCAATTCTGGATGGTATGGTGAGGTACACACATATTTTATTCTGTAGTTACAAAAAATTCACTTAGTTCATCACTTGTAAATTCTGTGCCATTGTCCGATACAATTACTTTTGCAAAAACCATGTATAGTGCAGATTGATTTTAAACATTTAATTGTTTCCTGCGCATTCATATTTTTCACTATGTGAAATTCTATACATCTTGAAAAAGTGTTCATTACAATTAATATTATTTTTCCTTTTACTGGTTTGGCATGGTCATATGTATTCTTTCCCATGCTTTTATTGCTTTGGGCTAGGATGCATAATATTTAGCAGGCAGGGTACTTTCTGCCTTATATGCTGAGCATTTTTTAATAAAACTTTCAATATCTGTACTTATTTGTGGTCAAGATATAGCTATACACCAAAGTTTTTGCTTGCACTATGCCTGGATGCCCTTGAGGTAACAATTTTAGAACTTTATCCCTTCTTGCAGGATGTATATTTACACTATTACCCATCACTATACAATCTTCTTTGTACAGATAATTTATCTCTATTATCTCATTATTACTATTATTATTATTATTATTATTATTATTATTATTATTATTATTATTATTATTATTATTATTATTATTATTATTATTATTATTATTATTATTATTATTATTATTATTATTATTATTATTATTATTATTATTATTATTATTATTATTATTATTATTATTATTATTATTATTATTATTATTATTATTATTATTATTATTATTATTATTATTATTATTATTATTATTATTATTATTATTATTATTATTATTATTATTATTATTATTATTATTATTATTATTATTATTATTATTATTATTATTATTATTATTATTATTATTATTATTATTATTATTATTATTATTATTATTATTATTATTATTATTATTACCTATTATCTCATTGCTATAAAACTTGGTTTAGATTTAGGCTAGCCCTTTTTAGCCCAGTTTATCAAAATTCCATATTCTTTATTTTTACTAGTCCACTTCTGAATTGTACCACTATACAATTTCCAAGTTCATATTATCAATATAATTTACTTCCACATCACTATTTACAGATTCTTGGTTATCTAGTAATCAAGACATGCCTGCTTGCAAGATTTCTTTACCTCACTTATAATTCAATAAATAATCATATGAAGCTAGAATATTTTACCATCTTAACAATCATGGACTTAAATTTAAATGTTCAGGTGCTGCCTGGTCATTTCCAAAAATCCCTAACAATGGCTTATGATCTGTAACAATTTTGAAACTACACCCAAACACAAATTGATGATACTTCCTTACTGAGAAAATAATCACCAGAGTTCCCCTATATATTTGACAATAGTTTTGTTCTGCTTTTGATAATGTTCTAGATATATATGCCACTGGATGCCCACTACCATCTATAGGATGAGCAAGGGCCATTCCTATTCCCCACTCTGATGCATCTGTTGTGATTCTAACATCATCTTCACTGTCAAAATGCACTAACAGCATATGTGCAGATAATAGTTTGTTTGTTTTTTCAAAATCTCTTTCTTGCTTTTGAGTCAGACCCATCTTTACCTTTTATGCAGTAGTTCATATAAAGATTTTGCAAGCATTGCCTTGTTTTTGAGAAAAAGCTCAAAAAATTTTACTGCATGTAATATTTTTAAGTTTTTGTGCATTTTCAACTACCCTAACTTTGTCCTTTAATGACACTTTTTTTCATCAGAAATACAGTAACCTAGAAAATTTAATTGTTGAGTCTTTCATACACATTTCTCTAAATGTAATTTAACTCCCACCCTGCTTAACCTACTACAAACTTTTAAAATTCCCACTCTTAACAACTTACTAGATGATGCTGTTATTAAAATATCATCATTATATGGAATTATGCCTTTGAAACCTTGTAATATTAAGTTTAATTTCACCTGAAAAATGTTTGGTGCTGTAGTAATTCCAAAAGATAAATGATTACACTTGTATAGTCCAAAAAGTGTAGTTAATGTTAAGATTTTTGCAGCTTTTTCCGTTACTTTAATTTGATGATAGATGAAATTAAGATCCAGTTTAGTAAAATATTTTGAATTTGACAAATTTTCTAAAACTTCTCATACATTAGGTACTGGGTACATCTCTTTCTTCAGATATTTATTAACATTACCCAATAATCACTGCACATTCTGATTTTTTTATTTGGCTTACTTATTGTCATGATTGATGTGGCCCATTCTGCCTCTTCCACAAGGTCTAACATCTTATTATCCATCAAAGCCTTGAGCTTTTCTTTTATTTTCTGTCTTTGCATAAATGGAATTTTTGACTGCTTACAAACGACTGGTCATGCATTTTCAATTTAATTCAATTTCTACTGGGTTTGTCTTGATTAAACCCAGATCTTTAGTAAATAATTCTGGCTACATTTTTAACATTTCCTGCTCTATAGAAATATTTTTTACTATAGGAACCTCTACTCCTAATTCTGTAAACCAGTCCCTACCAATTATGAGACTTATTTGTCTATCTATTATATAAATTGGCAAAATTCTTGTTTTGCCTCTGAATAAAACCAGGTCATTTACCATTCCAATTATATCTATTGCATTACCATTTACATTCTTAACTCTAATATCTGTCTTTAGAAGTGTGACCCCTTTATGGTCTGCTGATATTTCATCCCATTTACTTTCAGATAAAAGCAAAGTACCTGAATTGCTGTTTATTTCCATTTCTAACTCAGTGCTGCATATTTTTACCATAAGCATGTATTGTTTTTGCCTGTGTGATATTATATTCTTATTAACATTGGTCTCTTCCTAGTATTGATCTCTTCCTATTTATCTCCCTTCTGTTTGGATGCATATTTTTTTACATTTTTTATTTTCATATGCTTTTCTGTACACTGCTGCCAAATGCACTATATAGCCACAATTAAAACAACTTTCTCTTTTCCATTTACAGTTTTTCTATAGATGGCCATTTTTCCCACAGCAATAACATTTTAATCCTATTGATTTATCTCTGATTAAAACTTCCTTCCTTCGATGTTGCCTTTTATCTGTTTTGTAGACTGACATTCTTTCTTCTTTCATTCTATTTCTAAATGTGAGATCTTGTAAATTATTGCCTCATATGTGATTCCTTTTTTGATCACTACTTCGTATGATAAATTGATTTCTGTAAGCAATTTCTGTCTCAATCTTTCATTAGCCATTTTCACAATAATTTATCTAATAATATATTTTCCACAAACTCACCATCATTCTCTTTAATTTTTTCACATTTGGTTTGTCTTCTATTTCACAGAGTCAACCTTGCTATATGTTTAGATGGTTTAGAACTAAAATCATCTACTAACCTTTTTACTATCTCTTCAAAAATTACCCTCTCTGTTATAGGCCTATCAAACTATTTATTTGCTATTTTGATTACTTTACACCCTGCCAAACACAAAAGCTCCACTACCTTTCTTTTGTTATCTCCTATACCATTAAGCCTGAAAAAAAATTCCACTTGGGTAACATATAAAGGCCATTTACCAGCATTTTTAATATTAAATTTAGTGAGATTAGTATGTCCTAACAACATTTTACCTTATTTGCAGATCAGCCTTTATTATAGACTGTACTACTTCTAGATTTCTCTTTAATCTTAATTTCCCTATTACAGGTTTAAATTTCTAGACAGCATCATTCTTTTTTGGGGAATTGCATAAAATTTGATTCATATGATGACTGCACCATTTTCATAATGTATTTCCCTTCCTGCAATAATTTGCAAGAGACAAGAAAAACAGCATACAATCAAAAATTTATAATAATAATAATAATAATAATAATAATAATAATAATAATAATAATAATAATAATAATAATAATAATAATAATAATAATAATAATAATAATAATAATAATAATAATAATAATAATAATAATAATAATAATAATAATAATAATAATAATAATAATAATAATAATAATAATAATAATAATAATAATAATAATAATAATAATAATAATAATAATAATAATAATAATAATAATAATAATAATAATAATAATAATAATAATAATAATAATAATAATAATAATAATAATAATAATAATAATAATAATAATAATAATAATAATAATAATAATAATAATAATAATAATAATAATAATAATAATAATAATAATAATAATAATAATAATAATAATAATAATAATAATAATAATAATAATAATAATAATAATAATAATAATAATAATTCAATTCAATTCAATTCAATATCCATTTATTATGTGCATTTCAACATTTACACTTTAACAGAAATACACAATAAAAAAAAAAAAATAATAATAATAACAATGATAATAATTAAAATTTAAAAAAAACAAAAAACAATTATAATCAAATACAAGCTAAATACATAAAATTATATATACATATATGTTCATAACTATACATTTAGTTGTTTTTTAACATTCATCACAAATTGATCGCAAAAAATATCAATATTATTAAAAGTTAGATTATATACCATTTGCAATCTATTAATAACTGATTTACCAAAGAAAGTATTTTTACATATACTAATCTTGAAAGTTTGCATTTCTCTTAATAAGCGACAAGGTACTTTCAATTCTATTTTTGATATACAGTTACTGACATCAATTTTCCCATCAATCAACTTTTTCAGTAATATCATATCCTTCAACATTCTCCTTTCTTTCAATACTGTTTTGACAGTTTGACATTCACCCATTATTAATTTATTAAATCTTTTTTCAATATTATATATTTTAGACTGAATATTAATCAGATTGAAGTTCCATATACAAGAATTATATTCTAAAACTGTAACAACAAGAGAAAAAAGTAACCTATATTTTATGGAAATAGATAAATCTCTCCCATATCTCAAAATACAGCCCATCTTTCTGTATGCTTTATTAATAATACATTTAATATGTGCATTAAAAGTAAAATTGCTACAAAATATAATTCCTAAATCAGATACAGTCTCTTTATATTTAATAACACCATTCTCAATTTTATACTGATAAACAGATTTTTCAGTTTTATTAGTATAGGAAACAATGCATGTTTTATTAATGTTAATTTCCATGTTGTTATACCTACACCATATAATAAAACTATCTATATCCTTTTGAACCTCAATATGATCACTATAAGTAATAATTCTTTTAAATAACTTACAATCATCAGCATAAGTATCATACTATTTTTTATGCTATGATCAAGATCGCACATATAAACATTAAAAAGCAATGGTGCTAATATTCCACCCTGAGGAACACCTATCATATTATCAAAAAAAGAGAATTAGTTTTATCCATATGTACATAAGATTTTCGACCCCTCAAATAATTGGAAAACCACTCAACTAAATGAGGACTAACACCCAACATTTTAAGTTTATACAAAAGTCTAATATATGAAACTTTGTCAAATGCCTGAGTCATATCAAAATATACAACATCTAATTGCTTCTGATCAGATAAGGCATGAGCAATATGATCAGATATCACCATTAAATTAGTTTCAGCAGATCTACCAGGTAAAAAACCATGCTGATAACTAGGTAATACCTTAATCATATCTACAATAATATTACTATAAATACACCTTTCATAAATTCTAGCAAAAGGTGACAGAATTGAAATAGGTCTATAATTACCCGAATCAGATCTATCCCCTTTTTAAAAATTGGTATAATTTTAGCTATCTTAAATATATCAGGAATAATAGTTTTCTCAATTGATAAATTAATAATATAATGCAATGGTGCTACCAAACATTCAGCACAACCCTTGATAATAAAATTAGGAATATTATCATATCCCATAGAAGATTTCGATTTAAGTTTAGAAATTGCAGTAAACACTTCAGGAATTGCAATTTTATTAACATCTATATTCCAAAAACTTTCTTTATTAAATTTAATATCAACCATATTATCATTACTTGAAGTATCTAAGTACATATTAGTAAAATGATTGACTAGATCATCCATAGAAGGCCTAATTACATTATATCTACAACTTTTACTTCCAACAATATTAAGATCTTTTATATAATTCCAAAACATTTGTGGATTATTCCTAAAATTTTCTTCAACTCTATTTAAATTATTATTATAATCTCTTTTCATAAGATTTTTAGTATAAGCACGCAAACCACTAAATTTCTTATACAATTCTTTATCATTAGTTAGTTTATATAACCTATGATATTTGTGCTTTCTATTTAAGCCCTTACACAATTCCCTAGAAAACCATTTAGGATATTTGTTATTAGTATTTAAATAATGCCTAACAGGAATATATTGATCTAGACAATTTTGAACTATACCAACAAAATTATTTGCCGCTATATTTGGATCATTTTCCATCAAAATTACATTCCAATCAATGTCCTCAAGAGCTTTATAAAGGCCATAATAGTCACCATGTTTGTAATCTCTCTTACTATTTACCATAGGCTTTATATGTTCATGAGAACCATCTATTACAAATTCCAAAGGTGGATGATAAGGATCAGGGGCAAAAGAGCTTGATCAGCCTCTTTGCACTTCAAATCATTCTTAGTGCTAAACAATAAATCCAACATACCCCCCTAAAATTAATAATACTATTAAGTTGAATTAAACTAACCAACTCAACAAAAATTTTTAATCTATAAAGTTTACTATTATCAACATTCTTATTACTATGTCTTGAGTAATCAGCTTCATTAAAATCCCCAACTATAATAATATCATATTTATATTTCACCAATATATCCTCAACCTTAACTAAATATGCATCTAAATCATTCATTGACAAAGTAGGTCGAAGATATATAGTACCTAACAATATTTTATTTTTATTTTTTAAACTAACTTCAATCCAACAAGATTCAATATTATTATCATTAATAATTATCTGTTTATGCTTTATGTCTTTTTTAATAGAAATCAAAGTACCACCTCCTCTTGTTTCATAATTATAATTTCTATCACATCTATACACACAATACCTATCATCAAATATACTAATATTATCAATTTCTTCTTTTAACCAAGTCTCTGTTAAAAAGATAATATCATATTCATTTAATAACAATTCAAATTTAAAATCAATTGTCTTAGTTCTAAGACCACGAACATTTTGATAATAACAATTCATGAATTGCTATTTATTACACAGATTATTTTGCAAATTTATATCTTGCACTATAGTGCTAATTTCATCAACATTATCAGTCAATATAATATCTTCTGTCTTTTCTTCAATAATCTTATTAATATTTAATATAGCATTATCCTGTGTACTATCAACATTAAAATTTCTTAAATATTTTAAATCTCCATAGAAGGGCAATATGACTGCTGACAAAGGCCAAACGTTACCAACCAAAACTTTATCAGATTCATAATAATTCAATTCTATTCAATTCTTTATTTATTTAATGTACATATCAACAGCATTTAGCCAATTATAGATTGCACAGTAATACAAATCTAAATAAGCATTAAAAAAAAAAAATAATAATAATAATAAAATAAATAATACCAATAAAATAGAAAATCGATAAAATGCACAAATAAATAAAAAGGCAATATATCAAATGAAATTAAGGATAATATTTTTTTATGAGGACTTTAGTGAATTGTTTAAAATCCAAATTAAAAACATCATCATTACCAAAATCTTTGTTATAAGTTCTAGGTAAACGAAATAAAGGGGAAAATCTTAATACATCAGATTTACAATTTTTCAGTTCAAAAACATTATGAGTACGAGTATTATAATTTTTTTTTTTAATACCTAAGTTAGAAAGCAAATTAGATACAGAAATATTCTGGGAGATGAATTTATGAAGAAGTTTGAGATCTCTTGTTTTTCGTCTCAGTAGTAAATCAATATAGTCGTCATTACTTAAACTATTTAATTTTGCAAATTTATCAAAAACAGACTGAATTCTTATGATATCTGTCCTGTTATGAGGATTCCATATAATTGAACCATACTCCAAGATGGGAAGAACTAAGGATATAAAAAGTTTAATCTTTGTAAATTTATTAAATGCTTTTCCATATCTGTAAATAACTCCTACAATTTTAAGAGATTTATTCACCATAAAATTAATGTGATTATGAAAAGATCCATTATTGGAAAATATTATTCCGAGATCTCTTTGATGATCATTTGTTATAATTTTAGAGTCCCCAATATAATAGGAAAACCTTAAGACTTCAGATTTTCTAGAGTAAGAGACAATGGAGCACTTATCCATATTTATATCTATATAATTATATTCACACCAATTCAAGAAATTATCTATATCACTTTGAAGTAAAAAACAGTCATTAATAGAATAAATATGCCTAAAAATTTTGCAATCATCTGCATAACATAGAAGATGTGAAAATTTAATGCATGTTTTTAGGTCATCAATGTATACATTAAATAATAAAGGTGCAAGAACACTGCCTTGAGGCACCCCAGTGAAGCAATAATAAGGTAATGACAATTTACCATTAAACCTCACACAAGACATTCTATCTCTAAAAAAAGAGTCAAACCAATTAATTAATAATTTAGAAAAACCTAACCTACAAAGCTTCTGAAGAAGAATTTTATGATTAACTCTATCAAAAGCCTTGGACATATCAAAATAAACAACATCTAACCTAGATTGATTCTCAATTGAGTTTGAAATGTGATCAAAAATAGTTAGCAAATTTGTTTCAATGGACCTATTAGGCAAAAATCCATGCTGCTCTCATACCATTAGAGACATCCAAGATAATTTTATTATACAAACATCTTTCAAAAATTCGAGCAACAGTGTGTAGAATTGAAATAGGCCTATAGTCACTTACCAAATCTCTAGATCCTTTCTTAAAAATAGGAACAACTTTAGCAATTTTAAGGGATGTAGGAAAAGTACCATTTGCTAAAGAGCAATTAAAAATATGCAAAAGAGGAGAAGCAATGTATTCAGCACATCCTTTATAAATGAAAGCTGGAATATTGTCAAGGCCCACACTAGAATGTAATTTAAGCTGCCCAATAGCAAAAATAACATCAGATTCAATAAATGAATCAAATGTTATCCTTTCTTCAACTAGATCATTATTTTCAGTCAAATCAGTAAAAGAATTAGATTGTTTAAAAAGCTCTGAGAAATAATGAGAAAAATCATCAGCAACTAGATTAGAATTATTATTCTGTAATTTTTTTTTTGTAATACCTAAATCCTTAACTAGAGACCAAAATTGCAAGGGATTATCAGAAATATGACTTTCAGTATTTTGTATAAATTTTTGAAAATCTCTACGATATATAACCTTTGACAATCTTCTATAATTAATAAAATTGTTATAATAATTTAAGTTCTTAGTTTTCCAATATTTACGATGATGAAATGATTTCCTTTTAATAATTTCTTTAAGAGAAACTGAAAACCAGCGAGGAAAATGTTTAGTTAAAAAAAATTTCTTAGGAATGTATTTGTCAATTAGTTCACAAAATGATTGTTCAAAAAATTTCATACAGAAATCTACATCAGATGAAGAATACAAATTTTCCCAGTTAAAATTGGATAATTGTAAACAAAGACCCAAATAATTTCCTTTTCTGTAGTTTCTTTTCATAGTTTTAAAGGGACAGAGTCTATTAAATTTAATATTAATATAAAATTCTAAGGGAGGATGATGCAAGTCAATGGAAAAAGGAAGAGAAGAAGTAGTTAAACATTCAATTGTAGGAAAATTACTGAGAATATAATCCAATGTGTGATCATTAAAATTGGTGTATGGATTAAATTGTTTTAAATTCAACAAATTGCAAAACCGAGTCATTCTCAATGCTTTAGGTGAAAAAGAGATAGAATCTATTATAGTAGTGCCCAAATATAAATCCGGAATATTTAAATCTCCGGTAATAATAAAATTATCATAGCCAATCAGAAAATCTTCAAGTGATGTCAAAAAATAATCAAACTCCAACAACGACAAAGTGGGTTTGAGGTAAACATTACCCAAAATAAATTTAAAATTGTGATTTAAAGTAATTTCACACCATGTAGATTCACAAAAAGAAGAAGAAAAATAAAGTTCTTTATAAAAAACATCTTTATGAAGAGCAATCAGAGTACCACCACCTCGAGAAATATTATCCATAGATCTGTCAGTTCGCAAAATACTAAATCTATCATCAAGAAAAGAACAATCAGGAAATTGTTGATTTAGCCAAGTTTCTGTAAGTAAAATAAGATCAAAATGTTCTGTTTCAAAAAATTGCTTTATTTGAACACATTTAGTTCTCATACCTCTGACATTCATGTAAAAACAAGAAAGGCCTACCATGTTACCCACAAAGATAATGCAAACAACACAAATAAAAACAAAGAGAAAAAGAAAGAGATAAAGAAAAAATAAAAATAAAATAGATAGTAAAACAAAATAAATTCTTTTAAAACCTTAGAGAACTGGCCAGAGATCCATAAAAAAAAAGAAATAGAAGCACCGCAAGGCCATAAATTAGGGGATATTATATCATTATGTTTATGTGCAGAAACAGAAATATAAAAACAAGAAGACTTAGAATTATTCATATTAACTTTATGACAAACAATACTAGTTTGTAAATTATTTTCAAGAAATACTGTAATATCTTTTGAACTTAGATCTACTGGCATATTAGAAAGAAAATATCTATTATAATTTATATTAGTATTAGAATAAACATTAGCAAAATTAGATTTATTAAATCCATCAGATATATTAATATTTTTAGTTCTTGAAAAGTCATTTTTACTAGACGATAAAGAGGAGTATCCAGAGTGATTTAACCGATAGTTGCTATTTGAATGAAAGTCAAATGAATGTGATCTATAAGCAGGAATGAATTTGGGAACATTATCTGGATAATTAAGAGTTTTATGTCTAACAGACTTAGAATAAACATTAGCAAAATTAGATTTATTAAATCCATCAGAAATATTAATTTTTTTAGTTCTCAAAAAGTCATTTTTACTAGAAGATAAAGAGGAGTATCCAAAATGATTTAACCGATAGTTGCTATTTGAATGAAAGTCAAATGAATGTGATCTATAAGCAGGAATGAATTTGGGAACATTATCTGGATAATTAAGAGTTTTATGTCTAACAGACTTAGAATAAACATTAGCAAAATTAGATTTATTAAATCCATCAGAAATATTAATTTTTTTAGTTCTCAAAAAGTCATTTTTACTAGAAGATAAAGAGGAGTATCCAAAATGATTTATCCGATAGTTACTATTTGAATGAAAGTTAAGTGAATGTGATCTATAAGCTGGAATAAATTTGGGAGCAGTATTAGGATAATTAAGTATTTTGTGACTAATAGACTTTAGAGAAGATAATTTAACAGCAGTACCTCCATTATATCTTTTGTTCATAAAAGAAGCCCTCTGTAAATTATGAGCTGGAATGACTTTAGGAACTGCAGCCGGATGATTTAGTATTTTAGATTTCACAGACTTTAAAGAAGATAAAATAACAGGAAAACCTCTGTTATCTTTTTTCCCTATAAAAAAAAAATTTTGTGATTTAAATTTACCATGAGAAAAAAAACCAGAATCAGAAAAGCAATCATTAATGGAATTTACCTCAAGCCAGGATGAGTTATAAAAACATCTACTTTTAAATTTGGAATGAGGCAAATTCCTAAATACATTATTATTATTGTAATTAATTTCATCACTAACTAAATTAACTTCAGGAACACAATCATCCAATTTGATATTTTCACCAAGATCTCCAGGGCAATAGGCTGAAGCTGAACATACAATGCTACCATCTTCAATAGCAGAAGAATGATCCCTAGCAATGGAAGAACTAAAAATTTGATCAGGATATTTACATTGAGTGCCAATATCAATAGCATTAACATTTTTACCAAGATCTTCAAGGCAATTGGATGAAGATGAACATACAATGTTACCACCTTCAATAGCAGAGGAATAATCTCCAGGAATAGAACTAAAAATTTGATCAGAATATTCAGAAGATGACAAAATGCCTTGAGTGCCAATATCATTAGTATTAACATTTTTACCAAGATCTTCAAGGCAATTGGATGAAGATGAACATACAATGTTACCACCTTCAATAGCAGAGGAATAATCTCCAGGAATAGAACTAAAAATTTGATCAGAATATTCAGAAGATGACAAAATGCCTTGAGTGCCAATATCATTAGTATTAACATTTTTACCAAGATCTTCAAGGCAATTGGATGAAGATGAACATACAATGTTACCACCTTCAATAGCAGAGGAATAATCTCCAGGAATAGAACTAAAAATTTGATCAGAATATTCAGAAGATGATACCATGCATTGAGTACCAATATCATTAGTATTAATAAGTTTATCGTTGATCACTGAAGAATTCCTACAACGATGAGACATTTCAATTATTAAATTATATATAAAAGAAATAGGAAGAGATAAAATCATTTCAAAAGAAAAATTGCTAGAATCATGAATAACACTGTCAATTAAACTATCTATATTCTCCAAATTATTAGCAGCGTCAAATTCATTAAATGCAAAGTTTCCAATATTATTATTTCCAATCTTCGGAAATAAGTCAATATTATTTGTGGATAAATCCATATCAACATCTACATTAGAAAGATAGTCTAAGGATGAAACAGCTTCATTATTGTCAAACTCATTTATAGCAAACCTACCAACACTATTATTTCCAATCTTGGGAAATAAGTCAATATTATTAGGAAGTAAGTCAATATTATTAGGGGATAAGTCAGCCTCAACATTAGAAAGATCATCTAGGAATAAAACAGTTTTATATTCATCACATTCATTTACAGGAGAGTTTCCAACATTATTATTTCCATTATTGATTTTATTTTTGTCAAATTCATTTACAGTAGAGTTTGAAGCATAATTATTCCCATCATTAAAAGATAAGTCAACATTTACCTTAGAAAGATACTGTAAGGACAAAAAATCTTTATTATTATCAAATTCATTTACAATAGAATTTCTGACACAATTATCTCCATCAATTTTACTATCCATATAATTAGTAGACCTAACTATCTCAAACTCATCATCTAAAACAGGATTATCAGCAATATTATCTGCCAAAAATACCTTAGACATATTATTACACTCTATACATTTATAGAAGCCAGAACCAATCTTATGAAAAATATCAGCATCAACTTTACTTAATCTAATACAAGAGGTATGAAACTTCCCCTGACATTGACCATAACAATTGATACAGTTAATAGGATCCAATATAACAATAGAACACACTTTACAAACAGATGAAACTGAGCTAGAATCAGAGATTATATCAGTATCAGATAAAACAGAAAGAGATGCATTCATTGTAGAAATTTGGGAGACACAAGAATTCAAAATAACAGAAGCCTTCTTATAATAAGAGCTACAGTATTCACATAAAAATTCAGAGGTATTATTAATAGAATCAATGGAAGTATCTTTATTAAATAAATTATAACATACAATATGGTATCTAAGGCCACAAAAACCCAAGCATTTTAAAAATTTTTGTCTACCATAAATATCAGACAAACACAAACCACAAGGAAATTTAAAAGGTGCCATCTAAAATAAAACTAACAAACCAAAAAAAAAAAAAATTAGATATAGGATAATAAATAAATCTTTTCTAAGTACCCAATTAAATCCCTACAACTAAAAATTATAAAGTGAATAAATACATTATAGTAAAATAATTTAAGTATAAAACAAACAATAACAATATCTGTTACTTAACAAAAAAAAATTAACAAAATTGGAAAAAAAAAAAAACATATTCAATGATACTATATATATAAAAACAAATAATGTCCAAAATAAAATTATTAAAAATATCAAAATCACTATGTCTTAATTATTTATGAAATAACATTTTATATCAATTGAAAATAAATCAGACAGTCTTTCTTCAAAACAATATAATAAATAAAATTTGTTATTTCTATTAACAAAGAATCCCTTATAAATGTTTTGTCTTCCATAAACATTGCATAAAGTCAAAGGACAAGCAATAAAAAATGATGCCAAATCTTGTTATATATTATAAAAGTGAAGTAATATATATGTAAATAAAATATCCAATTGTATACAATATATCTATAATGCTCTTCATATCCATAAGCAAATTTACATATAAACACACAAACAAGTTTAAAGAAAAGATAAATATCCTAAGGTGAAGTAACTTGGAACACTCTAGATTGAATGAAGATAAGAAATAACTAAGTAATTAAAAGCAATAAGTTATCAATCTTATCAAAACTGAAGAAATTAATTAAAACTAAAAAAAAAATTAAAAAAAATGTTAAATTAAAACTTTATAGTAGATTTTTGTATAAATCGATATAATAGTCAATAGATCCAAAATATAGTAAATTTTTGTATAAATCGATATAATAGTCAATAGATCCAAAAATAGAGTCTTATATGCTTTATTAATAAAATCCTCTAGGCTAATTAGTTCCAACTGAAGATCACTAAAAAAAAAAAAACCATTTATTTATAAAATCCCCAAGGCATAAACAATCCATTAAAAAAAACCATTTAAAATATCCATAAAAAGAAGCTATTTCAAGTAATTAATTTTGACGTCAAAGAATGTCAGCAGTTATCAAAAGATCAATTATATTAGAACAATAGAAAAATTGAATATCAATAAAAAAACATATTTTGATCCAATTAATTTCACAAAAAATATGCACATATCAATCTTTGAATAGAGACTTATAAAATGTAAAAATCTTGAAAACATAGTACCAAATTAAACGATGTCGGCCATAAGAATAATGTTTACTTAAGCCCTTTCTCCTTATAATAACATAGAAAAAAACAGTATGATATCCAAAAATTTTACTGATAAAAAAAAATAACGAAAGGCTCTTTTTTAAAAAAAAAAATTCCAATGGTTTTAAGAGAAAGAAAAAAAACACGTCCTACTTCTACAAGAGACAGCATCATCATCATCATCATAATAATAATAATAATAATAATAATAATAATAATAATAATAATAATAATAATAATAATAATAATAATAATAATAATAATAATAATGATAATAATAATAATAATAATAATAATTCAATTCAATTCAATTCTTTATTTATTTAATGTACATATCAACAGCATTTAGCCAATTATAGATTGCACAGTAATACAAATCTAAATAAGCATTAAAAAAAAAAAATAATAATAATAATAATAATAAAATAAATAATACCAATAAAATAGAAAATCAATAAAATGCACAAATAAATAAAAAGGCAATATATCAAATGAAATTAAGGAAAATATTTTTTTATGAGGACTTTAGTGAATTGTTTAAAATCCAAATTAAAAACATCATCATTACCAAAATCTTTGTTATAAGTTCTGGGTAAACGAAATAAAGGGGAAAATCTTAATAATAATAATAATAATAATAATAATAATAATAATAATAATTCAATTCAATTCAATTCAATTCTTTATTTAATGTACATATCAACAGCATTTAGCCAATTATAGATTGCACAGTAATTTCATTATCATATATAAATCTAAATAAGCATTAAAAATACAAAACAAAATAAAAAAATAATAAAAAAATAATACCAATAAAATAGAAAAACAATAAAATGCACAAATAATTAAAAGGGCAATATATCACATGAAATTAAGGATAATATTTTTTTATGAGGACCTTAGTGAATTGTTTAAAATTCAGATTAAAAACATCATCATTACCAAAATCTTTGTTATAAGTTCTAGGTAAACGAAAAAAAAGGGAAAATCTTAATACATCAGATTTACAAATTTTCAGTTCAAAAATATTGTGAGTATGAGTATTATAATTCTGTTTCTTAATACCTAAATTAGAAAGAAAATTAGATACAGAAATATTCTGGGAAATAAATTTATGAAAAAGCTTGAGATCTCTTGTTTTTCGTCTCAGCAGTAAATCAATATAGTGTTCATTACCTAAACTATTCAATTTTGCAAATTTGTCAAAAACAGACTGAATTCTTATGATATCTGTACTGTTATGAGGACTCCATATAATTGAACCATACTCCAAGATGGGAAGAACTAAGGATATAAAAAGTTTAATCTTTGTAAATTTATTAAATGCTTTTCGATATCTGTAAATAGCTCCTATAATTTTAAGAGATTTATTCACCATAAAATTAATGTGATTATGAAAAGACCCATTATTGGAAAATATTATTCCTAGATCTTTTTGATGATCATTTGTTATAATTTTAGAATCACCAATATAGTAGGAAAACCTTAAAATTTCAGATTTTCTAAAGTAAGAGACAATGGAGCACTTATCCATATTTATATCTATATAATTACCTTCGCACCAATTCAAGAAATTATCTATATCACTTTGAAGTAAAAAACAGTCATTAGTAGAATAAATATGCCTAAAAATTTTGCAATCATCTGCATAACATAGAAGATGTGAAAATTTAATGCATGATTTTAGGTCATCAATGTATACATTAAATAATAAAGGTGCAAGAACACTGCCTTGAGGCACCCTAGTGAAGCAATAATATGGTAATGACAATTTATTATTAAACCTCACACAAGACATTCTATCCTTAAGAAAAGAGTTAAACCAATTAATTAATAATTTGGAAAAACCTGACCTACAAAGCTTCTTAAGAAGAATTTTATGATTAACTCTATCAAAAGCCCTGGACATGTCAAAATAAACAACATCTAACCTAGATTGATTCTCAATTGAATTTGCAATGTGATCAAAAATAGTTAGCAAATTTGTCTCAATGGACCTATTAGGCAAAAATCCATGCTGCTCTGGTGCCAAAACCTTAGAGACATTCAAGATAATTTTATTATATAAACATCTTTCAAATATTCGAGCAACAGTGTGTAAAATTGAAATAGGCCTATAGTCACTTACCAAATCTCTAGATCCTTTCTTAAAAATAGGAACAACTTTAGCAATTTTAAGGGATGTAGGAAAAGTACCATTTGCTAAAGAGCAATTAAAAATATGCAAAAGAGGAGAAGCAATGTATTCAGCACATCCTTTATAAATGAAAGCTGGAATATTGTCAAGGCCCACACTAGAATGTAATTTAAGCTGCCCAATAGCAAAAACAACATCAGATTCAATAAATGAATCACATGTTATTCTTTCTTCAACTAGATCATTATTTTCAGTTAAATTAGTAAAAGACTGAGATTGTTTAAAAAGCTCTGAAAAATAATGAGAAAAATCATCTGTGGCTAGATTAGAATTATTACTCTGTAATTTTTTTTTTTAATACCTAAAACCTTAACCAGAGACCAAAATTGCAAAGGATTATCAGAAATATGATTTTCAGTGTTTTGTATAAATTTTTGAAAATCTCTATAATATATAACCTTAGACAATTTTCTATAATTAATAAAATTGTTATAATAATTTAAGTTCTTAGTTTTCCAATATTTACGATGATGAAATGATTTCCTTTTAATAATTTCTTTAAGAGAAACTGAAAACCAGAGAGGAAATGGTTAGTTAAAATTTTTTCTTAGGAATGTATTTGTCAATTAGTTCACTAAATGATTGTTCAAAAACCTTCATACAGAAATCTACATCAGATAAAGAATACAAATTTTTCCATTAAAATTAGATAATTGTAAACAAAGACCCAAATAATTTCCTTTTTTGTAGTTTCTTTTCATAATTTTAAAGGGACAACGTCTATTAAATTTAATATTAATATAAAATTCTAAGGAAGGATGATGGAAATCAATGGAAAAAGGAAGAGAAGAAGTAGTTAAACATTCAATTGTAGAAAAATTACTAAGAATATAATCCAATGTGTGATCATTAAAATTGGTGTATGGATTAAATTGTTTTAGATTTAACAAATTCTCAATGCTTTAGATGAAAAAGAGACTTAATCTATGATAGTAGTACCTGAATATAAATCAGGAATATTAAAATCACCAGTAATAACTATATATGATTTGTATTTGATTAAAAAATCTTCAAGAATAGAAAGAAACTCATTAAACTTTAAAAAGGATAATGTTGGCTTTGTGTAGATAGTACCCAAAAGAACTTTGACATTTTTTTTCAAACATATTTTACACCATGTAGCTTCACAAGATGATGATGAAATAGGAATATACTTATGTATAAAACTACATTTAAAAGATCCACCTTTAGAAGCAGCATCAGAAGATCTATTTGTTCAAAGTACTATATATCTATTGTCCATAAAAATATCATCTGAAATGTGTTGAGTAAGCCAAGTTTCTGAAATAAAAACAATACCAAAATTTTCAGAACTGAAGAATTGCTTAATTTTTGCAGTCTTAGTTCTCAACCCACGAATGTTTATGTAAAAACAATAAAGTCCAAACATAATATCAAAAAATATATAAAAACAAAACAATAATCAAGAGAGAAAGAAAAAAATGTTAAAAAAGGAGGATATTGGCAAAAGAAATCAAAGAAATCAAAGAAAATAAATAAATACCACTAAAGTGTTAATGAATTAGCCAAAGTTCCATGAATAATAATAATAATAATAATAATAATAATAATAATAATAATAATAATAATAATAATAATAATAATAATAATAATAATAATAATAATAATAATAATAATAATAATAATAATAATAATAATAATAATAATAATAATAATAATAATAATAATAATAATAATAATAATAATAATAATAATAATAATAATAATAATAATAATAATAATAATAATAATAATAATAATTTAATTCATTTATTTAAGTGTTAAACAACAGCATAAAGCCAATTACAGCTTGCACATACAATAACAGTGAAAATAAAACATATAACATAAAATGAAAATATAAATGTATACATAATAAAGTAAAATTTAAAAGACAAAATCAAACATAACATTTAAGTTTAATAAGATTACAAAATTTCCTATAACCAATGTCACACATATTAAGGTTTCTCCCAATCTGTTTATATAAAGAGGGTAACCTAAATAAAGGAAAAAATTTAAAAATATTAGAACGACATGTTTGAATCTGATATACACAAATAGACCTAGTATCATAAGTCAAAGCCTAATTGAAATAGTTGAAACTATATCTGATAAAATAACTTGTTTATTAACAATTTTATAAAAATATTTCAAATCCCTATACTTTTGTCTAGATGAAAGATTAATCATTTTACCCTCCCAAGAAACATATTTGAAAAATTTCTTAGAATTAGATTGCAACAAGTTACATCCTTGCCAAGAACTAGGGTTCCAAATTATTGAACCACATTCAATAATAGGAAGAACCAATGAAAAAAACAATTTCCATTTAGTATCATTACTGAACTGATAACCATGTCTAAGAATGGCACCCATAACTTTAAAAGCCTTACCAACAATCATTTCAAGATGAGAAATAAAAGATCCATTACAAGAAAACGAAATTCCAAGATCTTTTTGACATTTAACTGAAATAATTTTATGAGAATTTATATAATAACAAAATTGTAAAACTTCAGATTTTTTGGAATAAGAAACAAAGGAGCATTTATTAAAATTAACTGTCATGTTATTTAACTCACACCAAGCACTAAAGTTATCAATATCCTTCTGAAGGAGAACACAATCATTAACTGATATAATTCTTCTAAAAATCTTACAGTCATCAGCATAGCTTAACAGAAAAGAATATCTCAAGCAATCCTTAAGATCATTAACATAAACATTAAACAGCATGGTGCTAAAATACTACCCTGCGGAACACCTAAATTGCATTCAAAATTAAATGAAACCTTATTATTGAATTTAATATATGCTGTACAACTACACAGAAATGATTGAAACCAATATACAAGTTTATTAGAGAAACCTATTTTATGTAATTTATGAAGTAAAACACTGTGATCAACTTTATCAAAGGCTTTTGACAAATCAAAATAAATTACATCTAGTCTTTGCCGATCCTCAATTGCATGAGCTATATGATCATAAATTGTCAGTAGATTACTATCAATTGATCTATTAGGACTAAAACCATGTTGAGAAGAAGAAATTATCTTACCCACATCTGAAATAATTTTATTATAAACACATCTCTCAAAAATTCATGCAATGGTATGCAAACAGAAAATAATAATAATAATAATAATAATAATAATAATAATAATAATAATAATAATAATAATAATAATAATAATAATAATAATAATAATAATAATAATAATAATAATAATAATAATAATAATAATAATAATAATAATAACAACAATAATAATAATAATAATAATAATTATTATTATTATTATTATTATTATAGGAAAAGATTTATTTATAATAATGACGTAGAAAAGATAAACATTGATCCACAAGCATTTGTATCTATATAACTAGCCAGAAATGATTTCAGCATTTACTGCTACTGCTAAAGTTCTCATTTCTCTTGAGTTCCCACAAAATTACAATCCTTCAATATTGTCTATAAAATTCTGCTACTCTTAATGTTTTACTCTCTAATAATGTTATCACTGGTTGATGACCCAATATCTTCTACTTCAATTTAACATAATAAATAAATATAACTTTTTACAGGAATTACCTTTTTTTATCAATTTCACAAAGGTATTTGATCATAACAGATATTTTTAATTGGCTTAAGTTTCATTTTATACTTTCTATATGATTTTCTTTCATTAAATAATTGAGTTTTCAACTTTAAATAACATGTTTATTTACTTTAATTATATACAGGTATATAGGACTCTGATGTAATTCTAACAATATTGTGAGTACAGTACATTTACTATTGTAGATTTAACTTGTATGTATACATTCATGATTTTGAAATGTAACATTTTGGAAATCAATTTTCTACCAATGTTTTACAAATTATAATTTTTTGATTGTAATTTTTAATTTTCTTAATCTTTATCATCAATCATTTTAGATCATCATCTTAATAATAGTATCTATACTGCCTAACACAATTAAAAATTATGAATTGAAATACCTTATAGATTGACTCAATTTATAAAATTACCAAGAAATATATAAGCTTATGACATCAAACAACATTCATAAAATATAGCCAAATATATATAAAAAAATTATAGATTCTTAATCAATATACCAGTCTTGTAAAATATAAGCTCAAATCTCTTTAGGAGCACATATAGAATGGCTATGTTAACTGAATATGGTAAAAATAGAAATTTTATTACTAATACAAAATTTATAACTTCATTAACTTAAATATCTAAATAAGACTCTTAATACAGCTCTAAGTTAACTGTCCATGAAAGTAAATACAAAATAAATCTATGATAAACTCTTTCTTAACTCATATAAATAGACAAGAAATAAGCAATAGATGGTTATATTATAATCAATATTATTGCATAATATAAATGTATGCTCAATTTTGTATTTAATTCTTTAAATCGTTCTGCTGCTAATCAACTATAATTAATCCAAACTGTATACAATACAACTGATAAAGTAAACTTATTATTAACAAAATTAATTATTATTATTTAATATATTCTTTATTTTTAACTCTATTTCATTTGGATCACAAATAGTTTCAAATATTTTACCATTAGTATAACTTTAAATCATTTCCAAAGCACATACATAATGATTTGTATTCTGCATTATAAATATACATTCACACACATATATATTCATGCACTAATATTAAATAAATCCTATTATAACAATTATGAAATCTATTTAAGCCTAACTGATTTTTAATATGCATATAAAGGTGAATCTTTTATTTTGCCATTCATACAGAAACCTCATTTTTACCTGTCAATAAAAGAATAATTTCTTCCTGAATGTTTATAACATGCCATTATTCTGTAGAAATATATTTCAAAATTTATCTTTGTCATTATTATATTTTGTCCAACTAAAAGAAAATATAACAAAAATATTATTTGTAGACACGAATAATATAATAAGCTTACCATAACAAATACTTTTTTCTTTAACAAAATTTTAACTAAAAACACAAATTACATTTGTACTATATATAAAAAAATCTTCAAACCTTATTTTACCAAGGTTTTAGTAAATATTTGTATAAAAAATTATAAATAAATCACTTAGTCTTATTACATAACTTAGCTTTCCAAGCAATATTTGAAAACTCATTTAAATCACCTCTGAATTCTTCAGCATTTGAAGTATTGTTGACATTTTTATCTCTTGTGCAAGGTTTTATATTTAATAAAAGTCACAATAAATTTTCCTGATAAATTTATAAATTATAAATTTTCCAATTAGCTAATTCTAGTTGTTAGTTTGGGGATGATCAATAGTAGGTATGCATGGAAAGCAATATTTAGGATATCATTTTGACCGAGAATAGACAATTTGAAAAAGAAAGATTAAGTGGATCTCATGTCTTTTTTCCCCCTATTATCATAGATTTTAGTTAAGATTGAAGTTTTATTGGTGCTTCATAATGGTTCTCTTCCAGTTGTTGTAGAAAAAAATAATAATAATAACACAGACTATCTCTTATGGCTGGCAACATTGTGAATAAATAGCACAAATCCTTTTGATCTATTTATAATTACATGTGATAATGCTTTCCTTTAATTATTCTTTTTTTTTTCTTATATGGAAATGGTAATCAAGTCTGCTTATTTACCAAATCTGCATACCAACTATTCTTAAATCTAATTATATTATTTTTTCAAAAACATATTTACCAAAATTGATTTAATTAAAACTTTAATCTTGAACCTTTAATAATCAATCTTCATTGTCATGTTTTCTTTTTCCTTTATCAATTAAAACAACACATATTTCGAATTTATTTAAAATTTAGAACTGAATTTGTGACTTTTCTAATGATTAAATTTATGCCAAAAATTTAGCTTTCATAAAAACAGTCAAACATGCTTACCCAAATAATTTAATGTATCTGTATGCATAAATGTGTAAATATGTAATAAACTGATTTTTATATTATTAAGTTTAATTAAAACTTTACTTATAACCAAATTAGCTATGCTGTAGATTTTTCCCTTTCTAACTAACTTTATACTGCCCTTTATTCTTTCCTCTGTCTGATTTTGGTAACTGGTTAAAATTATCAATGAAGTATATTCTTAAATCAGTCTATCTTCACCTCTCTTGATGGTAGCCTGGCCTCTGGTTTAGACCCCATCTCTCGATTCCTCAGGGATCTCCACTTAGTACCCTCTGCTTTATAACTTATATAGACCTCCTTCTTAAAGAAATTGAAAGTAAACTACCTGGAATTTATATTCCTCTTTTGAGGAGGAAATACACCATATCTCTTATGTTGATGACATCATCGTATTTCTTCCTCCATCAAATATTTACCATACTTACAATTGATCTTGGACAAATATGCCTCACAATATAATCTACACATCAGCCAACTGAAATCAGCCATTTGGAAAATCTGCAATGGCAACACCATTCTCTCAACTTACACCGCCAAGCCTCAAAAATTTCTCGGCTTTCCCATTGCAATATCAGCCACTGCAATGAGAAAGCAAATACAGCAGTCCATTCTAGACAAACCAAGAAAATAGTAAAATCCCTTTCTTCAATCTCCTTATCACTCCCTGGAAAAGCAACACTTCTAAATATTATCATTTTTCCCAGAAACAATTATTTTCTACCCATTTTCAAACCAACTAACACCTTTCAATCAAGTATAAATTCAATCTGTTCTAAGTTATTTTTGAAAGAAAAGTTTGTTGCCATCAGCATGATTAAAATGCAGAGGCCCAAGGAATTAAGAGGTGTGGGTCTGCATTCTATAGCCATTTTCTATACACAAAAATCAATTGGATTATTCCGCCCAATCTACCTTGAATTATCTGATGCCAACACCAATTTTCCTTTCGAACCTACTGACATGCCTCCACCATTTGCAAGTACATGGATAAGTGATCTATTCACACACACTATCAGCCTAGTTAACATCACAGAACAAATTCTACAAAACAAGAAGTCTTATTGGGAGACATATAAGCTTATAAATCCAAACCAGACTACTTTGCTTTCTCAGCTGGGAATAAATAACAAGCAAATCATCAGGTGTTCTAAGAACTGGCTCTTTGAACCCAAATATATTAACTTTCTATTCAAATTCAATCTCTCCTCACTTCCACCAATCACTTTTTGGTTTGGAGAAGGGGATTCACAAAGATTAATCCACAGTGTCAATTATGCCAGATGATGATGAAACGATCCAGCATCTCTTTTATTCCTGCTCCTTTCTTGCTCCACTTCACGTTTTCATTGTTAATAGTGTAGCACCTGAAATAACAGATGCTTTTTCCATTAGCAAATCCATAGAAAATGGCACCTTCTCCATTATCAGACTTTCCATTTTTCTCCATTTTGCAGTTTGGCTTACCAGATGCAAGCTAATATTTACCCAAACCAATCACGCCATCTGTCTTGTTTTCACAGAATTAGTCTTTAAAATTAAGGATAGAGACCAACTTTTGGCTCCAGTCCGATTGTTCCAGGAAACCTGGACAATAATTAACCTTAGATACAAAACACTCATTGCATAAGACTAACTACATCCTTGTGTAAACATTAACAAACTACTCAATATTCAATTTATCATGAACTAATGTTTTCTAACTGACTACAATGTTATTGTATTTTTATTTTCAAGAATAAATTTCTCCTTTTAATAAAAAAAAAAAAAAGTATATTCTTCCATATATACATATATGGTTTTGATATGTTATGTATATATGTATGATAAATTACAAGCATTGATTATCACGTTATAATGTTATCTAATATTTATAATCAGGTTTCAGTAGGAAAATATATAGATGTAAATATGTGTACGTTTTAATTATATTTATATACTGCACCTGTTAAAAAGATTCCAAGTTTATTTTACATAATTCTTTATTAAAAGTGATGATTTTTGTTTTGACGTTTTTTATTAATGATTTAGTATAATGAACTGCATATATTTTTGTTTTCACTGGTCATTTCCTTTGTCCGAATTTAAATAAAATTCTCATTAAACGCATTTAATAAATTTATTTTAACTTGATATTATAACCTGAAGAAAGATTGTATTTCCTGTTTAGAATTGAATAGTCTCAATTTAAGTCTATATTTAAAAGATAAAGAATATTTAATTTAAAATATGTTTTAAGATTTTTAACATGTTAAAAACTTGCTATTTTAAAAACGTGATTTAATCATCAGTAAATAAAATCTGTCAGTATGTTGAGATATAAATCAATCTTATATTTCCATTTAGATGTTTCATGTATGTATGTGTGTGTGTGTTTCGATTTGTTTTTTTTTTCATGTGTTTGTCTGTAAGCGAAAAAAAAAATCGAAAAAAAATATTAAACTGTTGTGTTTGGTCTGGATTACAGACCCAACCAACAGGAAATAATATAAAATAATACTGAAACAAGTATTACAATTAATATATTTATTATTATGTATAAATATATACAATACAATATATACAACACAATATATACAAGTGAATATTTACAAGTTGAATATTGGAGTTTAACGTAAACTCTGGGTTCTGCCTACTGCTTCCAGCCACATCTGATGGCTTGCCTCACGGGTAGGATCTATGACTCTTCCAGCTGTACAAGACAGCTTGCCTCGAGCCAAGAGTGGTCTTAGCAGCGCCCGGTCTCTGTGGTACTTGCCTAGCTGCGTAGACTAAATAGCGTAGTGCTATCAATGGGAATACTTGCTGCTGTTTAGGTTAGCAGAGTTTCCCTGGGAGAACGCAAAGACTCTGTTTAGGTCAGACACGTTCTTCTCTGATCCTCACAAAAGGCTGACTATTTATACCCAGATCCCTGACCTTATTGAAAACCTTTGGATTCAGCAAGCATTGTTGCTTATTGGCCTGTAATAATCATTGGCTATGTTGATATCTATACATCAGCCTATTGGCCTGTGGCAAACAATCCTTAATCCGATCAGATAAGGAGGCATCTGGAATAGTCCACTTCTGAGAAAAGGGAGGACTATAATATAAACATTTAAACATATCTTTACGTCTTAATTAACAAAAAATACGATCTCATTATAATATAATGTAGTCATAAATTCAACTCGGGAAATATACAGAAATAATTGAATGATTTTTTATTCAGGGATTCGTAAAAAGTTTGTGCATCAGAATGACAGAACTGATTTGCAATTCATAGATCATGAGTTCCAAAATCTGCCACTCTACTATCATACTAAAAAAATACAAGAAACTCAAAACGATGGTCATTCACTGAGTAAGATATATTTTAACATAAAGCTGGTCAAATAAAATGCATTATAAAAAACAGTGTTCACTATTGTTATTCTTAATTAAACAGGAAAAACTCTCCATACAGTAGTGCCACTCAGACATAAAATAAATTGAACTAAAACTTATATATTTTGAAATATCGAAGACGTTAAAGAGTTCATAAGTGATCAAAATTAATTAGATATGGCAGATTTTTTAGTAAAAATAGCTGCATATAAATATAATGTGAAATTTACCAAGTCTGTGATGTGATGTGATGTACTGTGACTTCTTCTTAAACGGAGTCAGGAATCTCTCAACAACTATGCCAAAGAAACCTGTTATCCACTTGTCCTTCCCTTTCCATTCCCCACCCTAAGCTTTCCCATAATCTGCTCTATCCCATTTCCAAACATAATCTTTGTCAACTCTATGGCCTTTATATCTAAATCCCATTTATCTTTTCCCAAACCCAGCATAAAAACCAATAACCCACTTTTTGTATAATCACTTTGTTCATATTTATTCTCCCATAACTTCATTATTTGTACTCTTTCTACTTTCAATCAACAGATGCCTAATATTTTCTATATCTTCCTTACACAATTTGCACACTAAATCACCCATATTTTTCTATTTACATGTATATTCTCTTGTTGCTAAAAATCCCGTTCAAACCTTAAACAATAAACTACTTTCCTTAATATTATCATAAATTAACTCGCACCCAATGTTCCGTTTACTTTTATATATATTTAAACTCTTCCTACTCTCCATACTAGTTTTCCATCTCTCCAACTCCCTATTTTTTATTAATGCATCAATTCTTTTATCCCATTCCTTACCACTATAACACTCAATAATCCTCCTAACACAATCATCTCACCTTTTATACAAGTATACTGATATAAATTTTTTATCCAAATCTTTTGCATACTGCATTACCTTTCTCACCCATCTTGTTACCTGCTCTTTACTCATAACCCAATTAAACACTATTTTGGCTATTCTTTTACTATCCAAAAATTGCAACCTACCAAAAATTTTCATTTTACTTTTTGCATCTCTCATATAAAAACTTGACCATCCCATTTCTCCTTGAATTGCCTTCTTTGCTGTCCACACCTCTGCATTTTATGCATGTCTTCCTACTTCCCTTTGTACTTTCTCTAAATAATCTAAAACCCTTTTACTAATACATAACACAATCATTACAATATGTTAATCCTGCTAGTGCAACTCCCTTCCATACAATTCTAGCTACATCATATTTATTATATAAAAACACTGTTAGTTTCTTTACCAAATCCTTTATTTTCTTTGCTTTATTTACCAATTTTTTTCTCATTCATCCATGCAATTTTTCTGGAATACATAAGATGATTCCCAAATACTTATATCTATCCACCACACTTAACTTTATATCCCCTAATAAAAATTCTACATCTTCTCTTTCCCCAATATTAAGGATCATTATATTTGATTTTTCTTCACTTGCACATGTCCTCAGCATAATTTCTATATCTTCTCTTTTTTCTGCACACACAAAGATATCGTCTGCAAAAAAAGACCCGACAAAGTATATATTCCCTTGCCACCTATTAATGCTATCTCTATCCCTCTTCCTAGTCTTTCTATTGCTTTCTCCATTTCACTCAAATACAACAAAAACAAAATAGGTGACATAGGGCATCCTTGTCTTAGTCCCACCCCATTTTTAACTTTAACTGATTCTATATCCCCTAATTGATAAGTATAGTAATTATTTTCATATAATTTCTTAATAATATTTACTAAAGCTTCATTTATTCTCAAATGTGCTAAACTTATTCATAATCTATTTCTATTTACTCTATCATATGCCCTCTCTATATCTATAAAATTCATCTATTTAAATAATAATTGAACTGCTCTCTAGCTGCTATGTTTAATAACATTTTCCAGTAAGAAAATGAACCCTTCTTACTGTATTATATAGCTTTTTATTTAGAGTCATCTATAACAATAACAGCCAGAAAGCAAACTTAAACCAACCTATATATTTTAATGTAAATTAATTTTTAGATAACTAGTATTAAGTTTATAGAGTAGATATTTCACTCATTTCGAAATCTCTATAATAAATAAACACGTTCTAAAATAATGATAAATAATATTTTAATATTGAATAAATGTAAATTTCACATGATATTATATTTATTCAATATTAAAATATTATTTATCATTATATATATATATAGTACAAATAAAAAACAATAACCACCAGTAAACTATTTTATAAAACAAAATATGCGGAAAAGAAGAAATATAAAATTAATTTTAAATGATCTATTTAAAAAACTGAATATATAGAAAACAATTACTTGGATCATGTGGTTTCTTTCCGGATTTTTTCAAATTTGCATTTTTTCTACATTTCAACATTATAACCCCTCATAATTCTTCTTGATTTTCAAAGCTGCTAAACTCTTCTGAAAATTTAAGCAATAATAATTTTATTATCTGAAGTTTTCTACATGTATCATAAAGCAAAAGTTTCATGTGCTATATATGTAGTTGTTTATTGCCAATATCAACATTATACCAATATTTTGTGATGCTTTAGGATAATGGAAGTCAATGTAGCAGCAACCCTAAAAATTAAGAAATAGTTCAGAGTAATTTATAAATCCTTCCAGAAAAGTGAATAATATCCTTATTCAATAAAAATAACAATAAGTAATAATCAGAATTTGAACTAATGGGTTTTTTTATTAGTATAACTAATGCAAATTTTCTAAATGAAAGATTGTTTTTATGTAATAAAAGCACAGAAATCATTCAAAACAGGAAGAGAAAATGGTGATTGGGAAAACAAATGAATAATTTATATCTTGGAAGTTCATAAGATAATAAACATCACATGATCACCATTTCTTATGCTTTCTTATAACTGTTATTAAAACAGGCAAAATACTCTATACGTTTTGCCACTCAATGCAAGCCAGAGTAATCAATGGAGTAATCAACACAAGCCTTCTGGCATCCATTGATTACTCTGGCTTGCATTGAGTGGCAATATGTATAGAAAGTTTTGTTTGTTTTTTTAAGTTCATAAGATGTTCAAATATCAAAAGTGACAACTGGGCCCATGATCTGTGATTTTTGAATTCCAGATTCTGCTGTTTTATCACTGCATTAAAATAGGCAGCATATTATAAGCAATAAACTGGAATTTGAAACTAATTTATTTAACATTTTTTATAATTTTTTTTCAAATAAAAGTATTTTTATGTGTAAATTACTTGCTTTTACATATTTTAATAGATTTAAACATTATTCCTCTGACTGAAGTTATTCATGATGTTCTTCTGTAACAAAGTGGCCCAAAACATAGCCCACAAGTTATATGCAACCTGTGGCAAGTGTTTGTGTATCCTGCCTAGAGATTTTGATTTTTTTAAGTGAAGAAATAATAATAATTTGAATCTAATGCTCATTAGGTATTTTAATTCTATCACTAAACAATAATCTTGATGCTGAAATTGTTATCTGATATTTGTATACCTATGTGTTTTTCAAATATCTGTCAAAGAAATGGTCATGCATGCTCTAAGTGGTGAATGTGTGCATGATTAGAGCATAATTGTGTGGTTCTCAGATTATTTTTTTAATGTGGCTTTTGGATTATCTTACTCTGTGCAATATCTTAAAACACAATCAGAAATGGCTGTTTTCATATTGTGTAAAATTATTCAACATTATTTCCAGAGGCAAAATCAATTATTTAAATTAGCTGTATTTCAAAAACCATATATATATATATATAATGGTAAAATCTTCTTCCGATCTGCAAAAATACTTTTTTGACTACTGCCATTAAATTCAAATAATAAAACGGAAGCAAACATCATCAATTCAAATCTCATGAATTCCGTATTTTAATGTTAGCATCTTGTCTATTTATTAAATGCATTTTATTCCTATTTATTAAAATTGCCTTCTTAATTTTTTTTTATTATGGTTTCTCTCTTCATGAAGAATCTTCACACTTTCAATATCAAACTTAAATTTATATTTACATGTCTTCTCTTGTAGTAGCATTTATCATAAATAAAATAAAAAAGCTTGTTTAGAGCTATTAGCATGCTCTTAATTTTACATATTTGTAAGTGCAAGCTATATATAAGTCATGTGACATCTGACTTGTTATTATTACTATTATGTCCTATTTTAATAAATAGGAATAAAATGAATTTAATTAATAGACAAGCTGCTAACATTAAAATTCAGGATTCATGGGATTTGGGTTTATGATGTTTGCTTCTGTTTTGTTATTTGAATTTAATGGCAGTTGAGGCAGGTTAATGAATTAACCCAAAGTACTTCTGTGGATTGAAAGACTATTTATAATAGTTTATTACCATTATATTTATTATTTTTATTGTTATTACAATAGTTTTTTTAATTAATGGACATTTTATTTGTATTATATATATATAACTTTTTTGTATAAATTTATTTTATTAATAGCAATGTAAAACTGTTTGAGAATATATATTGATTTTTCTGTTTGTGTACAATTTTTAGGCAGTGATAATTAAAACATTAAATTTTTACCCTGCTTTATTAAATGTATTTAAGTAAAATATTTTTTTAATATTTTTATACCCTACATGGTTTGGTGCAGTTGGTAGAGTATCTGATTTAGGATCGGGGGGTCCAGGATTGATTTTGGCACTCACAGGTCTGGTGTTCAAACTTCTTATGATCTCCCAGACAATAAAGTCATATATCTTATTTTATCTGTTAGTAAACAAAACAATAATTTTCTGTACTGATTACTTTTCCCACTCTTTTTTCTCTTTTAATGCTTTCTTTGCAATTCTGGTCAGTTTATTCAGTACTTTTTTAAAATTAATAATATTTATTAATGAATTTATTGCAGAGTGACTATTTGCTATAAATTCTTTTTAAAGATCAGTTATAGCATTAATTACAAATTAAATGGAATTGTAAAAATAGAACAGAAAAATAAATCACCATTCATATCATTTGGTTTATTAATTTATAAGTATTTATGAGACTATTTTTATTTCAAATGTTTGTGTGTATTATAAAATTAAATTTACATTGTTATTTAAGTAAATTGTAACTCGTGTTAATATAATAAAATCTGGCTGCCATAAGAGGCTAACATTCACCTTCATCATTATATTCAGATACTAAAGTTTCTGAATTGTAGGAATCTGAATTAATGGTATTTTACTTACAAACAATGCAGAAAAATGATAATACTAACCATTAAAAAAATATAACTGAGAAGTAATAAAAAAACATAGAAAAACTAAAGATATAAAATGACATTTTGTTATTAAAAAGTAATTTTAGTAATAAGAAAAAATTTGGCACTAATGCTAAAACTAGATATGACTTCCCAATATTTAATTTAAGTGCAAATTTGTATGTTAGCCAAGAGCAAGCTTAATTTCATTTTTAAGTTGTTTTTTGTGAGTATATACACTCACACATTAGTAGAGAAAATTGTTTACAATGTTGACTATTTATTTAAATGTAAAAAAAAAATTAAATCTGTACTTTGTGAGCCAAATTTGTTATAAATTTTTAAAAGACTTTTTTTATATTTTAGAACAATATTTAATCATAAAACTCATTATCAATTAATAATTCATCCATTTTATTAATTAAGACTTTTAACAAAATCATTTTTTTCTTTTATTAAGTATTGTTCAAATTTTACATTTGTTAACTGTAAAATTTGAGATTAATTTAATTATAACTTTGGTGAATTCCTCAAAAATATAATCACAGGTTTGCTAATTAGTAGAAATTCCTAAAATTCTTGAATGGACTTACATAATTAACTTTAGGTCTATAAAAAAATCAGCTGAAAATTACATTTAATTCTGCTTACTCATTGCTGATTCACTACAGATTCTGCTTATGCACTATGGATTCTGCTGATCTCTCTCTGCTGTTTTTCTACTCGACCCTCTGCATTTTATTCCAGGTTATCTTCAACCGTGATTCTGCTGTATTTTATGGATGCCTGGCTATATGATGAACTAAGAACTTTTTTAATAATCTTATTTAATGTCATGTGCTGCTAAAGCATCAGAAACAAACTTTGCTTTTCAGCATAAACCTGTAGCCATTATATATTAACCTTTCCTGCTAACTGATAAATAAACCTAGCCAATTACTGCCATCTAAGAGACCATTAAAGAAATGCACTTCTCTTTGCTGATGAAGCAGCTTCATAAAACTTCAATAGTTTATTAATGATGCAAGAACTAATAATGTTATGTCAGTGTTTGTACTCATTTATTAATCAATCTTTCTGGAAAGTAATAGCTTTTCACCCCTTCTTTCTGGACTGAAGATAAAACTTTTCACATGAACATTTTAAAGAGATTACCAGTAAGCCAGTGACATAAGACAGAGCGTATTTTTTATATGTCTACTTTTATCTATTTAAATTTTTTTTTATATCTTTCATATATTATAATTTTTTTAATATTATTATTATTGTTTCTATTTAAAGCCTTATAGCAATTGCAATTGATAGATTAGTTAATCTAAATTAGTTCATTTATTGAATTTTGGATTTTTTTTCCTCTCAATTTAAAAAAAAAAGATTTGAAAGAAATTAAAGCAAGTTTCTCCCTTCCACTTTTGCAATGGTTTTAAACAACTTATATTATTTTAATAAGAATTTTAAAGAAAAGCTATACTATATTTAAAAATATAGATTGATTGTTTTTTAGTATGTCATATAATTAATAATACCTTAGAGATTTTAAAATCATCATTACATATTTTCTTGACTTGTATAAATGTGCATATATAATCCTATAATCCTTTATATAAAGTATTGAACTGTTTAAATTATTGGCAGACTATTTTATTTATGTCATATACATCTGAAAGGAAAAAGATACTTATGCTTGTGTGTACATGTATGAAATGATTCTTTTGATGCCATGTGAAGTTTTATTTCTATGTTCAGTCTTTTGATTTATTGTTGTGATTACCTCTGTATTATACAAGGATTTTGATATTTTTCTCTGCATTGGGTACAGAGATATTTCTATCCATTTCTATAAGTTATTTTATGTGTTCTCTTCCATGATTAATTTACTGCTTGAAATTTGCAGTTATTGATTTTACATTGGGTGAAGTGCTTCTCCTTCCCATGGTTGAGATATATTTTCATCCTTTAATGAACACAGATTATTTATGGGCCTCTTGATTCTTGTTCTTTATGTGTTTCTTTTCATAAGAGGTCTAGTGCACTATATATGAGCTTTATTTAATAATGTTTAGTGCATGTGAACTAATATAGTGATTACATCTGCCAATCATTGTTTATAGGTTAATATTATTGTGAATATATATATATTGTAATGATCCGGAAAAGATAGACTTACGTAATTTGCACTACAGGGCGCCATCTAGGCATTTGAACCTAGAAAAATTTATAAAGTAGGTAGATACGTAAGTCAAAAAAAAAATTTTTTTATATTTTGCATCCGGTCATCAGCCCATGTCACTAGCTCAGTGGAATAGCAGAGATTTAATAATATCATATAAGAGTATATATAAAAAAAGAATAAAATAAGCCACTGCCAGTAATTAACATACAAACATTTATTAAAGCACATATATAAGATTTAAAATTATTTTAGCATCAGTTTACCTTTTAAAATATAACTTACATTTTTAACTTTGATTTTAATTTACATTTTAATTTTTACAACTTTACATTTTAAATTTTTTTATAAGTTCGCACAGAGGAGTTTATAAAAGTTTGTTTTAAAATGTTGAGTACAGATCGGTTACATAGATTACAACGGTTAAAAACATTTCAAAATAAACATAAACGATCAAAATATAAAATCATTGATACTGACAATTGCAGAGGGAAATTTATAAGTAACCCAATAGTATTCACCATAAGATACTTGCATTGTCACCAATAACTTAAAAGACATCCGAATAAATACATTTTAGATACTCACTGTAAGGTATCATTATTTATCGAATGTCTATATATTTTGATCAAATATGAAAACCCAAAACATACCTAACCGATAACCAATCCATGCAAACGTCTATAAACAACTTAAATTTAATGCATTTTTGTTTAGTGTCGAGTATGAATAGACTACATAGATTTGCATTTGAAAATAAACATTCTATCCCTATTTAACCTTAGGCTAAAATCCGCAGTCAAACTGGCATCAATTCATCAGATATACCGATGTATTCAATGTAATACGGAATACAGCAGCACCATAAAGATTAAGAGAAGACATTGACTCTCATCAGATAGGAATATTACATCTATCTAACGAGAAGAACAATAAAAAAAAAAACTCCATAGAAAGGAACTGCGTTCTCCATCTTATAATTCCTTCCATAGGCAAACGGGTGAGTGCGGCGTATATATAAACGATTCTGCCAGTAGCAAATCTCTGACTACATCTACTAACTACATCAATATATCCAATCCATTGACCCAATTTAACAACGACACAAATAACCTAAGATTACCCTTCCCTAATATAGCTTTACAAATCTATATAACCATTTACGCCCGACTTAAATTTAACATTGATATATTTTAATTTATCGGAAAACAGAAATCATAAATAAACTTAAAGAACTAAAAAATAAATAAATAAATGGAAATGATTTTACACAAAAAAAATACACCATAACATTATTAAAATTAATATTAAAATTGGTCAGATAGGATTCTATTGCAATTATTTTAAATACTAGGAAAGTTTAAAATTTAAAGTTCTTAGCGTTTTCAAATTAATATTGTTCATTATATTTTATAAAGTTCTTACAGTTTTAACACATCCGTAGTTTTATCCGTTGCTTGCCATGAACGTGAATTCCCACGCCATCCTAAAGAGATTTGTTGAGTTAGCCGTTGTTTTTTATTTATCCGGAGGTTTTTTAGTTTAGTTGGTCCTCAATGTAGAAAACAAGAGTTCATTTCTCTTTCTTTCTTAGCAGAACTGAAGGAATTGAAGAGTGCATCTTTTTCAATCCCTTCTCTTTCAACTCTGCACCAACGCATATAATCACATTGTAAATAATAATCAATAACTAACTAATTAATAATTTTCAAACTTGTCCTTTTATACATAACTTTTGGATCCAATGGACGTTATGTCATCGTTGATGATGATCCTTCCATTGAGGTCCGATTTCTCTGATGGATTTCTTTCATTGGCCATTCTGTTCCTATTGTTTTCCTATCTGACCGTTGCTTATACATTTTAGATGCCCAAGGCTAGTTTACTAATTAAAATAATCATTTCCATTTTACAAAAGATTAATCAATCTGTTTTCAAACTTAAACATATATTTTTATCTCTAAATCTTTTCTGAAAATTTAGTTTTAAAATACTTTTTCTTTATTAAAGTTTTATTTTAATAATTATTTATCTGTGCGATTTTATATATATGCGAGTTTAAGATGATTTTTTTATTTTAATTCTTAAAAAAGAAATTTTTATTGGCGAACTTTTTTTTTTATATGTTTACTAATAAAAAATAATGTAACGTACGTATGTGCCCGTTACATATCAGTAAACTTGCTTAAAAAAAAAAAATGAACAAAAAAAAAAATTTTTACTTAGGGTTAGTAATTATGGTACACGATTAACAAAATTTACAAAAACATCTGGTTAGTAATTTTACAAAAAACTATACAGTATACAAGAAAAAAAATGTTGGCTATCGTTTTTCAAGGACCATTTACGTTTACACCTCCTCCCCTCGAGAATTCTATTTTATTTTATACATTTTATTTTTACTCACGGCATAACAAGCAAATTATTTAAATTATTTAGGAAGGTTGCATTGAAGTAAATATATTTTGAAAGATAATGGGTTTATGCGTGAATATTTGCAGCACAATTATAAATACCACCAACTTATTTATGATTTATTGAAATGCTTATATAGGATTACACTGAAGTAAATTCCCAACAGTACTCATCGTAAGGTACCACATTTCGATCATAAACTTACATGGCTGTGCGCGCCTATATACGTTAAAGCATAATATATATCAACAAACAAAAAAAACATATTTATTGCAACCTTTTGACTTTCTTTTTAACGAAATACAGTTTAAAATTATTTATACTTTCTAGTGTTTATATATATGTGCTATTTCTTTCTGGCAGTGCTTTTAAAACAGAATTCAAACTATGGCTTTACGATAAACAGATAAAAATATATTTATATTTCAGAAAAAAAATATTATGGGCATGATTCACTTTTAAAATTCTCAGGGCACTCGTGTTTATTAAAGATCAGCCCAAGTTGTTTTGCCAGTTGTAATGATCCGGAAAAGATAGACTTACGTAATTTGCACTACAGGGCGCCATCTAGGCATTTGAACCTAGAAAAATTTATAAAGTAGGCAGATACATAAGTCAAAAAAAAAATTTTTTTTTTTATATTTTGAATCCGGTTGTTAGCCCATGTCACTAGCTCAGTGGAATAGCAGAGATTTAATAATATCATATAAGAGTATATATATAAAAAAAAAAATAAGCCACTGCCAGTAATTAACATACAAACATTTATTAAAGCACATATATAAGATTTAAAATTATTTTAGCATCAGTTTACCTTTTAAAATATAACTTACATTTTTAACTTTGATTTTAATTTACATTTTAATTTTTACAACTTTACATTTTAAATTTTTTTATAAGTTCGCACAGAGGAGTTTATAAAAGTTTGTTTTAAAATGTTGAGTACAGATCGGTTAAATAGATTACAACGGTTGAAGACATTTTAAAATAAACATAAACAATCAAAATATAAAATCATTGATACCGACAATTGCAGAGGGAAATTTATAAGTAACTCAATAGTATTCACCATAAGATACTTGCATTGTCACCAATAACTTAAAAGACATCCGAATAAATACATTTTAGATACTCACCATAAGGTATCATTATTTATCAAATGTCTATATATTTTGATCAAATATGAAAACCCAAAACATACCTAACCGATAACCAATCCATGCAAACATCTATAAACAACTTAAATTTAATGCATTTTTGTTTAGTGTCGAGTATGAATAGACTACATAGATTTGCATTTGAAAATAAACATTCTATCCCTATTTAACCTTAGGGTAAAATCCGCAGTCAAACTGGCATCAATTCATCAGATATATCGATGTATTCAATGTAATACAGAATATGGCAGCACCAAAAAGATTAAGAGAAGACATTGACTCTCATCAGATAGGAATATTACATCTATCTAACAAGAAGAACAATAAAAAAAAACTCCATAGAAAGGAACTGCGTTCTCCGTCTTATAATTCCTTCCATAGGCAAACGGGTGAGTGCGGCGTATATATAAACGATTCTGCCAGTAGCGAATCTCTGACTACATCTACTAACTACATCAATATATCCAATCCATTGACCCAATTTAACAACGACACAAATAACCTAAGATTACTCTTCCCTAATATAGCTTTACAAATCTATATAGCCATTTACGCCCGACTTAAATTTAACATTGATATATTTTAATTTATCGAAAAACTGAAATCATAAATAAACTTAAAGAACTAAAAAATAAATAAATAAATGGAAATGATTTTACACAAAAAAATACAACATAACATTATTAAAATTAATATTAAAATTGGTCAGATAGAATTCTATTGCAATTATTTTAAATACTAGGAAAGTTTAAAATTTAAAGTTCTTAGCGTTTTCAAATTAATATTGTTCATTATATTTTATAAAGTTCTTACGGTTTTAACACGTCCGTAGTTTTATCCATTGCTTGCCATGAACGTGAATTCCCATGCCATCCTAAAGAGATTTGTTGAGTTAGCCGTTGTTTTTTATTTATCCGGAGGTTTTTTAGTTTAGTTGGTCCTCAATGTAGAAAACGAGAGTTCATTTCTCTTTCTTTCTTAGCAGAACTGAAGGAATTGAAGAGTGTGTCTTTTTCAATCCCTTCTCTTTCAACTCCACACCAACGCATATAATCACATTGTAAATAATAATCAATAACTAACTAATTAATAATTTTCAAACTTGTCCTTTTATACATAACTTTTGGATACAATGGACGTTATGTCATTGTTGATGATGATCCTTCCGTTGAGGTCCGATTTCTCTGATGGATTTCTTTCATTGGCCATTCTGTTCCTATTGTTTTCCTATTGACCATTGCTTATACATTTTAGATGCCCAAGGCTAGTTTACTAATTAAAATAATCATTTCCATTTTACAAAAGATTAATTAATCTGTTTTCAAACTTAAACATATATTTTTATCTCTAAATCTTTTCTGAAAATTTAGTTTTAAATTACTTTTTCTTTATTAAAGTTTTATTTTAATAATTATTTATCTGTGCGATTTTATATATATGCGAGTTTAAGATGATTTTTTTATTTTAATTCTTAAAAAATAAATTTTTATTGGTGAACTTTTTTTTTATATATATTTACTAATAAAAAATAATGTAACATATGTATGTGCCCGTTACATATCAGTAAACTTGCTTTAAAAAAAAATGAAGAAAAAAAAAAATTTACTTAGGGTTAGTAATTACGGTACACGATTAACAAAATTTACAAAAACATCCGGTTAGTAATTTTACAAAAAACTATACAGTATACGAGAAAAAAAATGTTGGCTATCGTTTTTCAAGGACCATTTACGTTTACACCTCTTCCCCCCGAGAATTCTATTTTATTTTATACATTTTATTTTTACTCATGGCATAACAAGCAAATTATTTAAATTATTTAGGAAGGTTGCATTGAAGTAAATATATTTTGAAAGATAATGGGTTTATGCATGTATATTTGCAGCACAATTATAAATACCACCAACTTATTTATGATTTATTGAAATGCTTATATAGGATTACACTGAAGTAAATTCCCAACGGTACTCATCGTAAGGTACCACATTTCGATCATAAACTTACGTGGCTGTGTGCGCCTATATACGTTAAAGCATAATATATATCAACAAACAAAAAAAACATATTTATTGCAACCTTTTGACTTTCTTTTTAACGAAATACAGTTTTAAATTATTTATACTTTCTAGTGTTTAATATATGTGCTATTTCTTTCTTGCAGTGCTTTTAAAACATAATTCAAACTATGGCTTTACGATAAACAGATAAAAATATATTTATATTTCAGAAAAAAAAATATTACGGGCATGATTCACTTTTAAAATTCTCAGGGCACTCGTGTTTATTAAAGATCAGCCCAAGTTGGTTTGCCAGTTGTAACGATCCGGAAAAGATAGACTTACATAATTTGCACTACAGGGCGCCATCTAGGCATTTGAACCTAGAAAAATTTATAAAGTAGGCAGATACGTAAGTCAAAAAAAAAAATTTTTTTTTTTATATTTTGCATCCGGTCATTAGCCCATGTCACTAGCTCAGTGGAATAGCAGAGATTTAATAATATCATATAAGAGTATATATATAAAAAAAAAAAATAAGCCACTGCCAGTAATTAACATACAAACATTTATTAACGTACATATATAAGATTTAAAATTATTTTAGCATCAGTTTACCTTTTAAAATTTAACTTACATTTTTAACTTTGATTTTAATTTACATTTTAATTTTTTATAAGTTCACATTTTAATTTTTTTTATAAGTTTGCACAGAGGAGTTTATAAAAGTTTGTTTTAAAATGTTGAGTACAGATCGGTTACATAGATTACAACGGTTAAAAACATTTCAAAATAAACATAAACGATCAAAATATAAAATCATTGATGCCGACAATTGCAGAGGGAAATTTATAAGTAACCCAACAGTATTCACCATAAGATACTTGCATTGTCACCAATAACTTAAAAGACATCCAAATAAATACATTTTAGATACTCACCGTAAGGTATCATTATTTATCGAATGTCTATATATTTTGATCAAATATGAAAACCCAAAACATACCTAACCGATAACCAATCCATGCAAACGTCTATAAACAACTTAAATTTAATGCATTTTTGTTTAGTGTCGAGTATGAATAGACTACATAGATTTGCATTTGAAAATAAACATTCTACCCCTATTTAACCTTAGGCTAAAATCCGCAGTCAAACTGGCATCAATTCATCAGATATATCGATGTATTCAATGTAATACAGAATACGGCAGCACCAAAAAGATTAAGAGAAGACATTGACTCTCATCAGATAGGAATATTACATCTATCTAACGAGAATAACAATAAAAAAAAAACTCCATAGAAAGGAACTGCGTTCTCCGTCTTATAATTCCTTCCATAGGCAAACGGGTGAGTGCTGCGTATATATAAACGATTCTGCCAGTAGCGAATATCTGACTACATTTACTAACTACATCAATATATCCAATGCATTGACCCAATTTAACAACGACACAAATAACCTAAGATTACCCTTCCCTAATATAGCTTTACAAATCTATATAGCCATTTACGCCCGACTTAAGTTTAACATTGATATATTTTAATTTATCGGAAAACAGAAATCATAAATAAACTTAAAGAACAAAAAAATAAATAAATAAATGTAAATGATTTTACACAATCTAAAAAAAATACATCATAACATTATTAAAATTAATATTAAAATTGGTCAGATAGGATTCTATTGCAATTATTTTAAATACTAGGAAAGTTTAAATTTTAAAGTTCTTAGTGTTTTCAAATTAATATTGTTCATTATATTTTATAAAGTTCTTACAGTTTTAACACGTCCGTAGTTTTATCCATTGCTTGCCATGAACGTGAATTCCCACGCTGTCCTAAAGAGATTTGTTGAGTTAGCTGTTGTTTTTTATTTATCCGGAGGTTTTTTAGTTTAGTTGGTCCTTAATGTAGAAAACGAGAGTTCATTTCTCTTTCTTTCTTAGCAGAACTGAAGGGATTGAAGAGTGCGTCTTTTTCAATCCCTTCTCTTTCAACTCCCCACCAATGCATATAGTCACATCGTAAATAATAATCAATAACAAACTAATTAATAATTTTCAAACTTGTCCTTTTATACATAACTTTAGGATCCAATGGACATTACATCTTCGTTGATGATGATCCTTCCATTGAGGTCCGATTTCCCCGATGGATTTCTTTCATTGGCCATACTGTTCCTATTGTTTTCCTATCTGACCGTTGTTTTTACATTTTAGATGCCCAAGGCTAGTTTACATTAATTAAAATAATCATTTCCATTTTACAAAAGATTAATTAATCTGTTTTCAAACTTAATTATATATTTTTATCTCTAAATCTTTTCTGAAAATTTAGTTTTAAATACTTTTTCTTTAATAAAGTTTTATTTTAATAATTATTTATCTGTGCGATTTTATATATATGCGAGTTTAAGATGATTTTTTTATTTTAATTCTTAAAAAAGAAATTTTTATTGGCGAACTTTTTTTTTTATATGTTTTCTAATAAAAAATAATGTAATGTACGTATGTGCCTGTTACAATATATATATATGCACACATCTAGAAATTGTCAAGTTTCTGTAAAATTCAATTATTAATAAGGAAGACTAAAGTTAATATTGAGGGGAAGTATTATATAAACTATCAGTGGTCAAATACATTATATACTTATTTTAAAAAAGTTAGTAATCAATCAAACCATCTGTTTAATATAACCCTAGTATTTAAACCCTATCATTGATATGTTCTTAAACATTTAATTGTTAATATTGTTGTTAATTGTTAGATTTGTCCAGCATTGTATGTATTATTGTTTGCCCTGACAATTGGTTATTTCACCAAGAATCTCTACTCTCTGGGATCTAAACAGAGATATATGTGATGAGACAATTGTGGTAGGCACTTGTAGTAAATATCCTCATCAGTAACATACATTTTAGGCTAGAGGTTTGTTGGTGCTTTCTATATGCAGGTTGGGTGGTATATACTAGAATATTACTTAACTACTTCAGCTTCAAGCCACCATATTGAACTTTTTAAAATAATGGCCTGAGACACAATTTTCATAATAACTTCAGTTTTAATTATGTTAGAACAAAAACAATTACATTGCTAGAAACTAGAAAAATTAAGAAAAACAATAAGCATAAAATAAATAGTGATAACTATATAAAAAATAAGGAAAAAAAAAGAAATTTTCACATTCGAAATAATTATTATTTTATTGTTTGTTCATAATTTGGAAATTAACATTAACTAAAATTCAAAATTCATCTTCAGTGATAATTTCTTTCTATTCCTTACAAAATTATCTTTCTAAACATATATAATATATCTTACCTGAGATAATCCATAGCTTCACAATCTCCAAACAAAGTCGGATATGACTTGTTCATTTCTATCTTGTACCCCAAATGTTCTAAATGTCAAAGGCGTCTATAAAGAAAAAAGATTCATCCTAATAAAAGATACAAAAGAAATCATCATAGCAATTGGCTTCTTGTATGTCTAAAACTAGAAATTGTAGGCTACTTTCTATATCACTGATAAAATGAGTTTTATCTCTTCATTTTATATTTTTTGTGTGTACAATAGTGATGTTTATATTCATTGTGATCACCAATGATGTTTATATTCTTTATGCAGTGCACAAGTGATGTTTATATTTTTTATGTACAGAAGTGATGCTATCTTGTTATATTTATTGTACCACAGATATAATTTATTTGCATATAGTCTATAGACTTGAAAATAATGTTATGAAACATATAGCAAAAGCAAAGCATGATCAAGCATAAACATAAACAAGAATCAGAATTGGATTATATGTTTGTGTATGCAATGTGTGCTCTTCCGATCTCATTTGTTTATTAGTCTTATAACTCATTGCTTGTAAACCATATAATATAAACATAATTAATGGTTTTCAAAAAGTATACTTTTTGAAAATCATTATTTTTATAAAAATAAGAGGATTAGTGTACATAGAACTTTAGAAAATTACGATATGAATTATATACTAATAAGTTAATTACGATATGAATTCTATATGAGTAAATATATAATTACAAACTAAATCACACTAATTTTTCGATAAATATGAATTCTATGTGAGCATAAATAAATGTATTACAAACTACCTTTAGAAAATTATGATAAATATGAATTCTATACGACCATAAATATATAATTACACACACACCAATTTTTCGATAGATATGAATTGTATATGAGCATAAATAAATAAATATATAACTACAAATTACCACACACCAATTACAAACTAAAATTAATAAAAAATATATTTTTTCAAAAAATTAAAAAAATTTACTTACGAATAATTACGTTCTTAGTCTGTTGTAAGCCTTGTTTGAGAATAATACCGAAGAAAACTTCACTTGCAGCCGTAAAACATTTTATGTCTTTTATCGTTTCGTGATACGTACAAACATTACCAAAAAACCAAAAAAATTAAATACTGTGGTTGATTAAAAAATTCGCCAAAAATCTAAATTTCGACCGATGTTTTTGAAATAAAGATCGTTTGAAAGCTAACATATATAGCTAAAAACGGCCATATTTTCTTCGACGTCATCATTATACTTTTTACATCAGCAAAGAAAGAAAATAGCACATCATCAAATGAGCACTGAAGGGCGCAAATGACGCCGACAAACCGGAAGTAGT
>JAQFVV010001770.1:0-47617 GCA_028023455.1 Epiperipatus broadwayi | reverse complement strand
TAATATTACTGAGCATATATATCTAATTAAATCAAAAGTAATGTTAAGTAAATTATTGTTTTTCCATTGTGGTCTTGTATGCGGGTGCATACATATATATTTCAGTAATTAAATAAAAACAGATTGAAATATAAGAGGGATGAGGGATTATATGGTTTGTGCTCTGATATTTATTTATACGCGTGTTTATATTGCTGCATGAGTGAGTAAATGTAATAATTTCGTAAAAAGGAATAAAAGTTATTTTAATTTAAAAAGAAATATTCCAAGATGGTCGACCAAAAGAAGAATGTTACAAATTATAAAAAAAATAATAATAATAATTGCAAAGAAAGGACCCGAAAAGTTGCAGATCGCTATCTTGAAACAAAGATATTTTAATTAATAAAATAAAATGTTAAAAAAAAGTGACAATGAACGGTCGAGTATAGATCGCAAGGTAAATTGGAAATTCCTAAGCTTAGATAAAAGAACCAAAAAAAAGAAAAGTATTGAAAATATTTTCATTTCGCAAATCACATGGTTTAATGAAAGAAGAAAGAACAATAGCATGATTAATGACAGTCAAAAGGCTGAACTGAGAAGGACTTATATAGCTGTGACTGCCATGAGCAGGATTGTAAGAAAAAGTTGGTAAAAAGAAAAAAGTTTATAATCGAAAAATCATGAACAGGCTGGGATGGAAGAGCAGAATGGGCCAGGCTATGCCATCCATCCTGCGGAGAGACTACCATCACTGTAAATGTAGGAGTGAAGCCCTTCTTCAAACTATGAAAAGAACAGTCTTCACCGGATACCATTGATTGCCTTATGGAAATTGATAAAAGAAAGAAATCTTTTAATCGTACAGTTAATAATCTACACCCGGGTGAGATAAACCAAACATTTTTGCAAGTGATAATAACTATTTTGAATGAAAGCATGTCCTATTAAATAATGCTTAAAAGAGTTAAAGTAAATGGATAAAATGTTGAAATAATACCCTTTATGCACCTTAATAGACAATGCGTGATTGAAATTGTCTTCAAGCTATGAGCTGTATTTTTGTGTATTGCATTTATAAACTTCTGCGAGTGTATTTACATGTGGGCTATTTAATTATTCGGGCACAAACCAATATCCAATTCTGGGATTCTATGGGTTTTTGTTTTATTATTTGTTTATATTAATAAATATTAATTAGTATTATAAATTTAATTGTGTGTGTTAGTGTTAATTTCATAAAAATAATATAAAAAAGCAAAAAGTAGAAAAGCAAAGGAATTGTTCATGTGCTACATGCGCATTTTTATATGTTCACTCCACCTCTTTCCTATGGTCAACAAGTACTACCCCTGAGTGAGCTAGCCAGAGGTACAAGCTCTAACCACCAGAAATAGATACTCATTCTCACCCAGCATAATTCTTATTTATTCGTAGGTAAGACTGGCGTGTGATGCCATTATTTATGCTCATAAATATGCTGGGCGAGTAATTAGAGGGCATCGCAAAACCAACCACTAATATATGTGTTCATATTATAAAGTTCTATTAAATAAAACAGCAAAACTTAAGTTTAAAATACGTAATAAATGTATATCACATATATATATATATATATATATATATATATATATATATATATATATATATATATATATATATATATATATGTTTATGCCGGTATAAACAGATTACAATGGCACACCAACAAAGGAGCTTTCGAAGAGTGGAAAGTAGGGGAGGGGGATAGAATATAAGTTAGGTAAAGCAGTCTACTATGAAGTTGCTTTAAATGTTTTTTTATATAAAAAAAGGAAAGAAATACAGTATTAGAGCTATAAAATATAGCTTGTGTAGACAAATTATTTTGTGTATGGAAATTAATTAAGTCAAAATCGCATTTGAATTAATATTTTAATACATATGTATGTATTGAACAGTCCGTGAAAATTTTGTTGTTTGACTCGAAGAGAAATAATGTTATATATGCGAGTTTTATTTTCTGTTTAAGAGTTTTCTTATTGTGTTAAACATTTAACTGCTTTGACATTTACAAAAGTGAATAAATAAAAAACTTTCATAACTTTTTATTTGATATAATTAAGGGTGATCAATTTCAGAAAGCAGTATAGTGACTATGTTATATATGAACTCGTATATATATATATATATATATATATATATATATATATATATATATATATATATATATATATATATATATATATATATATATATATATAAAACAATACATACAATTTTTTTGGATCCATTTTATATATATGTGTATGCAATTGGGAGATTGATATTTGCGGAACAGTTTTCCCCATAAAAGGGCATATTATAATACACTGCTAGTGCTAGAAATCTATGAATTTGTTTTGAACAAGTTAATATTTTGGTTTGATAGGCAACGTAACAGGGAAATACAAATCGTCTCGGTGAAAAATAGAAAGAAAGAGATTAAGGAATAGGGTTGAAATAGGCTATATAGAAAAATTAGACAGAGGACACAGTACTTTGGGGATGGAGAGCAGGTCTGGTGCATCTGATACGAAATAGTAATACAAAATCATTGAAATTAGTCATTATTTGAAATAGTGATAAATATCCAAAAAGAAACTGAATGATAATCATATCAAAGAAAAAAAATGGATCAGCAGAAGGAAGAAAAGTTAATAAAATGGAGTATGATTGAAATGATCATGGAAAGAATAGACAGGGGATTTCTGGAATTAGAGGAAAGGATCGAAAAAAGGTTTCAACAGATAGAAGAGAAATTAGATGGGAAAGCAGATAAGTGTATAATGAAAGAGAGCGAGGAAAAGCCAGTAGAGAGAGAAATTATTGATAAAGATGAGAAGTCTAGTGAAAAGAGAGTAGAAGAAAATCAGAGTGAGTGTGAAAAAAAAGAAAAACAGGGAGATAAGTTAAAGGTAGCAGGAACATGGGAACCTAATACGAAATATGTAACTGTGCAGGCTAATGTCAGCCAATTTATAAAGATTTGGCCATTCTCCGGTTAAATGGGAGAAACTCCCGTAGAGCACCTGCAGAGCTTGAGGAGATATAACAGTATATACCCGATGAATGAAGTGAGGAAAATTGCTATAGTGTCCGCACATTTAACTGAAAACGCACACAGCTGGTCGGAGTCGATGTTGCAACATCCTACAACTTTCAAAGGGTATCAGAAAGAAGTAAAAGGTATTTATTGGTCTGCGGATTTGCCAAAAGCTAACCAAATATCAGGTCACGCAAGAGAAATATAGGGTAGGGGCCAAGAAAGCTATTCCAATTCTTTTATCGGCAGGTGGAGAAGCTGTGAACATTAGATGCAGGAAATTTAACTGAAAGTAACATTGTACGAATCATAAGGCATAATCTGCCGATGAAAGTGAAACAAAAGTGGAGAAAAACATCGATTGAGGAAATGACGGTGGTGCTAGAGGCACTAGACATGAGGGCCTATGATTATGACAGGCTGATAGATCGAGAAGAAGAGACTCATGGATCACGAGTTGTCAGATTTGGGGAAAGAGAACAGGAGTCAGATCGGAACCCACTGGATCCCAAGAGAGAAGATAGTAGGACCCGACCAAAATGTCAGTATGATTGTGAAGAGCGGAGACCACTGAGCAATCCAAATTATGGGCAAGGAAAGTATTCAAGTTCACAAACGCCAAAGGAGGGGAAATAAAGAAATCACAAAAATGGATACTGATTTTGGAAAGTTTTTTTATTATTTATTTTGTTTATCGTATTATTACTAGGTGGTGGGATAACATTTATAATATTTATATGGGATTTTACATGAAATTAATTAGAAGGGAAAAGTAGCATTTTTTATTTTTTTTGTTTCGTGCGGGTAAGTTTAGAGAGTTAGTGGAGCGGTATCGTAATTCTGTCGATGGATGGTGAGTTTAGCTGCGAGATCGATCCCATTGTGTGTTGTGCACTATGTGTGGCTGCTTCTATTTGTGACATGATCGACCTAATGTAGGATGCAGGCACTACAAGTCTGTTTATTCAAGCCAACAAGACTCCAAAGTGAGCATGGCAATTACATATAGTCCCACCTGTAAGACTCCAGAAATGAGCAAGGTAGTGGGCAACCGATAAAGAACCTGAAGGCTCAAAATAAGAGCCAGGTACTATTCCATCTATCTACACTCCTAAGACTTGGAAGCAGCAGAGTGTAATTAGAAAAGTCCTTCTTCTAATAAAAAAAAAATAATAATTGTTTTTGTTTTTTTTAAATAGAAAGTTTTTTTTTTTCGGGGTCATGTGAATATAGACAGAATGGGGCTAGCTATACGTTGTGCATTGCAGGCGGTGTGCACGTGAGTAGTGGTCAGATTTACTGTGTATCGCACGGTTGTTTATCATTTTACTCTTTGGTAAAGTTGCAGAAGAAAGAGAGAAAGAGGCAGGGCAAGTCGATTTAAGATTTTTTTTTTTAATAAGTAGAATTATTTTTGGGGTTTTAGGAGTGAGCCATTTAAATACTAAAATGGTGTTTAAAGGCTTTTGAAGGAGGGGGTATTTTAACAGGGCTAGTTCAAACCCTATTCTAAGTCATATTGTAATAATACCGAGCATATATATCTAATTAAATCAAAAGTAATGTTAAGTAAATTATTATTTTTCATTGTGGTCTTGTATGTGAGTGCATACATATATATTTCAGTAATTAAATAAAAACAGATTGAAATATAAGAGGGATGGGGGATTATATGGTGTGTGCTCTGATATTTATTTATACACATGTTTATATTGCTACATGAGTGAGTAAATGTAATAATTTCATAAAAAGGAGTAAAAGTTATTTAATTTAAAAAGAAATATTTCAAGATGGTCAACCAAAAGAAGAATGTACAAATTATAAAAAAAAAAAAAATTGCAAAGAAAGAAACTGAAAAGTTGCAGATCGCTATCTTGAAACAAAGACATTTTAATTAATAAAATAAAATGTTAAAAAAAGTGACAATGAATGGTCGAGTGTAGATCACCAGGTAAATTGGAAATTCCTAAGCTTAGATAAGAGAAACAAAGAAAGATAAGTATTGAAAAGATTTTGTTTTGCAAACCACGTGGTTTAATGAAAGAAGAAAGAACAATAGCATGATTAATGAGAGTCAAAAAGGCTGAACTGAGAAGGACTTATATAGCTGTGACTGCCAAGAGCAGGATCGTAAGAAAAAGTTGGGAAAAAGAAAAAAAGTTTATAATCGAAAAATCATGAACAGGCTGGGGTAGAAGAGGAGAATGGGCCAGGCTATGCCATCCATCCTGTGGAGAGACTACCGTCACTGTAAATGTAGGAGTGAAGCCTTTCTTCAAACTATGAAAAGAACAGCCTTCACCAGACGCCATTGATTGTCTTATGGAAATTGACCAAAGAAAGAAATCTTTTAATCATACAGCTATAAATCTACACCCGGGTGAGATAAACCAAATATTTTTCATATGTGATAATAACTATTTTGAATGAAAGCACATCCTATTAAATAATGCGTAAAAGGGTTAAAGTAAATGAATAAAATGTTGAAATAATACCCTGTATGCATCTTAATAGACAATGCCTGATTGAAATTGTCTTCAAGCTATGATCTGTATTTTTGTGTATTGCATTTATAAACTTGTGCGAGTGTATATACATGCGGGTTATTTAATTATTTGGGCACAAACCAATATCCATTCTGGGATTCTATGGGTTTTGTTTTATTATTTGTTTATATTCATAAATATTAATTAGTATTATAAATTTAATTGTGTGTGTTAGTGTTAATTTCTTAAAATAATATAAAAACGCAAAAAGTAGGAAGGCAAACGAATCATTCATGCGATACATGTACATTTTTTATGTTCCCTCCACCTTTTTTCCACGGTCACCAATTACTACCCCTGAGTGAGCTAGCCAGAGATACAAGCTCTAACCACCAGAAATAGATACTCATTCTCTCCCAGCATAATTCTTATTTATTTGTAGGTAACATTGGCATGTGAGGTCATTATTGATGCTCATAAATATGCTGGGTGAGTAATTAGAGATCATTGCAAAACCAAACACACATATATGTGTTCATATTATAAATTTCTGTTAAATAAAACAGCAAAACTTAAGTTTAAATTATGTAATAAACGTATATGACATATATACATGTTTATGCCGGAATAAACTGTTACAATATATATATATATATATATATATATATATATATATATATATATATATATATATATATATATATATATATATATATATATATATATATATATATATATATAGGACAAGTTCTTCACATATCTTACAGCCTCAGGTAGAAGGCCATCTTAGATTTATGTTGTCACCAAGATGTTATTTTTTGAGTTATTTTCTCTTAAGAAGAATATTATCATTATCACCAAGGAGTGAATTAAATATTGTTTACTGTTTTACCAGGTCATTATGTAATACTTGAAACTAGCTACTTGCTTTAGAGAATTATGAGTAGAATGTTTTCTAGATATTGATGTATAGTGTAGCTAAGATTAGCTTCCAGCTTGTTATCAAACAGATAATTATGAAAAGGTTTGCAGTGCTGACATGATTGGCCAAAAAATAAAAGTAAAAGTCATGTTTCTGGATCAAAAGGAAGTGGATAGGCATGCCACTGTCATCGCCAACATGCAGGCCTTTTATATGAACACAGTGGATGAGCATAGCATGTGCCAGACTTAGGCATCTTTGCCAGAGGCCCTTTTATATCAATAAAGTATATATGCGTAGCATGTGCCAAACTTATGGGATCACCACTGGAGGCATTTTTATATGACAGAAATATGGTTTCTGAATAGCTGAACTATCTATGGAATGAGAAGAAATCTGTGGGTTTGAACTTGTCACAACCCCCAGATTAAGATTAGAAGCACATAATATATATATGAAGATATGCAGAATGTCAATAACACAGTATGGATGAATGTCACTAATGACATGAAAAATAATATAATTCTTTAAAATAGGTGACCCTAATTTGAATACCATAATTTATAGATAATATGCTATGCTTATATATATATATATATATATATATATATATATATATATATATATATATATATATATATATATATATATATATATATATATATATATATATATATATATATATATATATATAAAGAGATTTCCCTAAATAAAATATGCGTTAAGATTTTACTTAGTAAAAGAAAACAATAACATTTACCCCATCCCTTTTCTACTAATAAAATAATTCAATCCCTCCTTCATGGTTTTTATTGTAACCAGGATATTTAAGCTTATATTTTAAGAGTAAATAAGAAAGCAGTTTTATACAAAATAATTAATGTGTCACTCTTTTAGAATTTAATATAAAACAACATTTTAAAAGATTTCAAAGCAGTTAATTAGCTTAAGTTCTGGATTTACCCCAGGTAGAAAATCCAGAGATAAACATATATATATATATATATATATATATATATATATATATATATATATATATATATATATATATATATATATATATATATATATATATATATATATATATATATATATATATATATATATATATAAAAGCATAAACTAAACGTTGATGTAAATCAATCTGGCAAGTGTATTAATTAATAACACATTATATTTAAAAGGGATGCTAATAATCATGATTGGTGAAGGTTTCTTAAAAGAAAGGAAAATATTTTAGAAATTCAACTCATCGGATTGTCTGAAATTGGCATATTAATAATTGAAATAGATATATAAAATTAAATAATAAATAACTATAAATATTTGACCACACCAAAATTAAAGAAAGTTAGAGCATATGAGAGGAAATTAGATTTATAAAATCATTTAAGAACAAATATCATTTAAGAGCAAATTACATTTACATATTAATTTAAAAGATAAAAAATTGAACAATACATTAGAAATCTTGATAGCAGAATTTAAGATTAGTGAGGCTACATTCATTTTCAAATAGTAGCATTTTAGTTACCTTGTGCAAATTTAACAAATCTATTTTCAAAGTACGGCTCATGCATGGCAAATTGAGGAACCAAATGAATTCTTGGTGACAGCAACCTTCTACTTAGCACATCAAAGTTTTAGGTTGGGCTTTCACCTTATTCCATGGGAGCAAGACATTATGGCAGCAACAGATGATCAACCAACAGGACCAAGAAGGGCAGTGGATTTATTACTACATCATTCGAAGTTTCAAGAGACGTGTAATATGTTTACAATCTGTTCCCTCATTAGGAACTGAGCTATCTGATTAAAAATTCAGTCATTTTATACTTTCTCCCAGGTGTTTTTGGAATACTTTTAATCACTTAGTTTTAGCTTTACAATCTAATCTCTGATCTAAAAATTCTTACTTTCCTTTATAAATTGTTTTTGAAGATGCAACGGTAAGATAATGTCTAAAAACAAATCCAAATCTATTACTAGATTACAAATAGATTTGACAAAAATGTTTAAAATAAAATAAAATCCTTATCCCATTTTAAGCAAAATGTTTTGCTGCTTGCCGATTAATTAAATTTTGCTTGTATTTATATATTAACATTGCTTTTTTAATTTTTCTTTTATTATTAATTCGTTCAGTTTCCAATATTTTTACATTGTTATAATCAAATGAAAACCATATATACATGATTTATAATGGTCATAAAAACAGAAGCTGATAAATTATCACTATTTTTAATATTTTGTTTCATATTTTGAACCCTTTTAAATAATAATATGTGCTTTTTTGGTTTTTTTTCCAATGTGCACCTCGATTCACCTCTATATCCACTACCACACCTACGTGTTCATTGGTAAATGATACAATTTTTATTTGTCAATAAAGTTTTATCTTTTGAACTGTTTATTAATTTATTTAATGTATGTGGTGCATAAATGCAATATCACATATTCCTTTATAAATTTTCTTAATGAAACTTGTGTGTTGATTAGATATATATGGTATTGATATCCACAACTTTTTATCAGAAAAAATAACATTATTATTAATATTTTTTTAGTTTTAGATGTAAAATTATTAACAGTATAATATCCACAAGCATTATTGTATCCAATGTTTAACAACTCATTACAATAAATTTCAATATTTTTAGTTTTATCTGATGCATATTTACAAAGATTATCATTTCTAAACAAAAAGGACTTCAAACAGGCCATTTTATGTGACATTGGTACTTTTGATTCATATGGAATATATAATCTTCTTGCTATTGATTTAAGAGTCATATAGTAATCCATTTTATCCTTATTTCTAGTAATCTTGAGATCCAAAAATTGAACACTCATTGAATTTTCATCTGTTTTAATCCACTTTAAACCATTTATATTAATTCATTCATTAAACAAATCATTAATATAATTTGGCTTTCCACAAACAAAAACATCATCAACATATTGAATGTATAAAATAATAGATTTTTGATAATGATCCTTTTTTAAAATATTTTCTTCATATGTTGTTATAACAAAATTATATATTTGGGCAACTGCAGGAAGACCCATCGACCACCCTTTATTCATTTTATAAAATTCATGTTTAAAAGTTGCATAAATCTTTTCATCAATAAAGCTTAATGTTTCAACAATAAATTTTATTATTCTAACGTTAACATTTTTTAACTTTAATGCATTATTAATTAATTCAATAGAAGTCATTCTATCAATTGATTAGTACATTTCACTGACATCCAAGGTAGAAATTACATCATAATTATAAATAACAACATTATTAATTTTACCAACGAAATCAAATGATTAACATATTGTAAACAAACCAAAAACAAGAATTTTCTGTAACATTTTCTTATTTAATTTACATGTTTCATAATAAATGCACCCCCAAAATCAATCATTAATCGTAATGGTTCTTTTTGCTTATGCAACTTTATATTTGAAAATACCCTAGGACATACTGCAGCCAAGGGATAAATCGTATAATAAGTAGAATTTTCAATTACATTATTTTTGGCTTTTTTAAAAATGTTATTAATAAATTGAACACATAAACTTTCAATATTTACCTTATTAACGTTTATAAAATTTTGAATACTCATTTGAGTACTAATCTTATTTTCATAATCCGATTTTAGTAACAAGAACATCCATAAACCTTTATCCTCCTTTATACACGCAAGATTATTTTCAGATGTAAATTTTCTAAATTTAAAAATTTGTTTGTTCCAATTATTATTTATTGCAATTTTTTTTAAAAAAAGGATCATTATCAGAAAGATATTATTTTATACAGTCAATATGTTGATGATGTTTTTGTTTGTAAAAAGCCAAATGCTAATAATGATTTGTTTAATGAATTCAATGAGTGTTCAATTTTTGGATCTCAAGATTACTAGAAATAATGATAAACTGGATTACTATATGACTCTTAAATAGATAGCAAAAAGAGGATATATTCCATATGAATCAAAAGTACCAATGTCACATAAAATGGTGGGTTTGAAGTCATTTTTATTTAAAAATGATAACCTTTGTAAATAGGCATCAGATAAAACTAAAAATATTGAAATTTATTGTAATGAGTTGTTAAACGTTGGATTCAATTATGATTGTGTATTATATACTGTTAAAATTTTACTTCTAAATATAAAAAAATATTAATAATAATGTTAATTGTTCCAATAAAAAGTTGTGGATAACTATACCATATATATCTAATCAACAGGCATGTTTCATTAAGAAAATTTATAAAGGAATATGTGATATTGCTTTTATGCACCATCTACATTAAATAAATTAATAAACAATTTAAAAGATAAGTCAATCGAGGTGCACATTGGAAAAAAGAACAAAAGAGCACATATTATTATTTAAAAGGGTTCAAAATATGAGACAAAATATTAAAAATAGCGATAATTTATCAGCTTCTGATTTTATGACCATAATAATTCATGTATATATGGTTTTTATTTTGATTATAACAAAGTAAAAAAATTGGAAACTGAAAGAAATTATAATAGAAGAAAATTAAAGAGGCGATGTTAATATATAAATACATGCAAAATTTAACTAATCAGCAAGCAGAAAACGTTAAGATCATAGAATTATGGAAATATTGACAATGAATTATGGGAAAGTTGATGTTTTAATTGTGATAGTTGACAAAGCTACAAGGTAGTGAAAGCACTTATAAGTTACAGTTATACATATAATTTTTATAGTCTTTTAATTACAGTATTTTCAAATATTTATTTATAAAGTTACGGATATTATTTTAAAGAAATACAGACATAAATTTGAAATATTATAACACATATATATATATATATATATATATATATATATATATATATATATATATATATATCAATAGAAATGAGTTTTAGAAATGACACATGGATTATTAAATAATGGCAGAATGTAACTTACAAAATAATTGCTTTAAAATGTAGGTTTCAGTTTCTATATAACTGTAAAATGTTAAATGTTTTCTCAAATTGTTGTCAAATAAAATTTAATATGTCTTGTAAGATGTCATATAATACAATATATTGTTTAAAAACAATGGTAATATATAATATTATTTATTCCAGTAAATATCTAATCTTTGATAAAAGGTGTTATTTAAAAAGTTTAAATCATTTGATTGATTTGAATAATCGAAATGACTGGTTCGATTTTAAGAGTAATTCTCTTTTTTTTTTTTTGAACGATATTATAACAGATTATGTAATAAATTTAATAAGAAAATCATTTTTTATTTATGAAAGAATTCAAAAATAAGCTTCCAGATAGTAACTTTGTAATTTAGCTGGTGTGGATCTCGATTTTCAAGAAAAATATATTTTAAATGTAGGTACAAAATATGTTGGTGTTCGTTGGAAAAATTATAATTTAAAACTGAGGTCTGCTGTTGAAAGTTCATTGGGAGTAAACAAATGTGATTCAAGTGTTGGAAACGATTTAGTTAAAAAAGTAAAGGAAGAGAATTTTAAATTTGCAATAAATAATAATTGGAACAAACAAATTTATAAATGTAGAAAATTTACATCTGAAAATAATATTGTGGGTATAAAGGAGGATAAAGTTTTACGGATGTGCTAGTTACTAAAATCGGATTATGAAAATAAAGTTAATACTCAAATGAGTAATCTTAATTTTATAAAGGTAATTAAAGAAAATATTGAAAGTTTACGTGTTCAATTTATTAATAATATTTTTAAAAAAAGCTAAATATAATGTAATTGGTAATTCTACTTATTATACAATTTATCCCTCAGTTGCAGTATGCCGTAGGGTATTTTAAATATAAAGTTGCATAAAGAAGAAGAACCATTACAATTAATGGTTGATTTTGGGGTGCATTTTATTATAAAACATGCAAATTAATTGAGAAAATGTTACAGAAAATTCTTGATTTTGGTTTGCTTACAATACATTCATCATTTGATTTTGTTAGTAAAATTAATAATGTTGTTATTGATAATTATGATGTAATATGTAACTTGGATGTCAGTAAAATGTACAGATCAATTGACAGAATGACTTCTATTGAATTAATCAATAATATATTAAAGTTAAAATTGTTAACTTTAAAATAATAAAATTTATTGTTGAAACATTAAGCTTTATTGATGAAAACATTTATGCACTTTTTGAACATTAATTTTAAATAATGAATAAAGGGTGGCCAATGGGTCTACCTGCAGTTTCCCAAATATGTAATTTTTTTATATCAACATATGAAGAAAATATTTTAAAAAAAGGATCATTATCAGAAAGAGATTATTTTATACAGTCGATATGTTGATGATATTTTTGTTTGTGGAAATCCAAATGCTAATAATGATTTGTTTAATGAATTAAATAATATAAATGGTTTAAAGTGGATTAAAACAGATGAAAATTCAATGAGTGTTTAATTTTTGAATCTCAAGGTTACTAGAAATAAGAATAAAGAGGATTACAATATGTCTCTTAAACAAATAGCAAAAAGAGGATATATTACATATGAATCAGAAGTTTCAATGTCACATAAAATGGCAAGTTTGAAGTCTTTTTTATTTAGAAATGATAACCTTTGTAAATATGCAACAGATAAAACAAAAAAATATTGAAATTTATTGTAATGAGTTGTTAATTGTTGGATACAATTATGATTGTGCATATTATACTGTGAAAAATTTTACTTCTAAATATAAAAATGTTAATAATAATGTTATTTTTTTCTGATAAAACATTGTGTATATTAATACCATATATATCTAATCAACAGGCAAGTTTCATTAAGAAAATTTATAAACAAATATGCGATATTGCATTTTATGCACCACCTAATTTTTAAAAAAAATAATAAACAACTCAAAAGATAAAACTTTATTGACAAATAAAAATTGTATCAGTTACAAATGGACATGTAGGTGTGGTAGAGGATATATAGGTGAAGGGTTTAAAATATGAAACAAAATATTAAAAATAGTGAGAATTTATCAGCTTCTGTTTTTTATGACCATAATAAATCATGTATATATTGTTTTGATTTTGATTACAACAATGTAAAAATATTGGAAACTGAAAGAAATAATAATAAAAGAAAAATTAAAGAGGTGATGTATATATATAAATACAAGCAAAATTTAATTAATCGGCAAGCAGCAAACATTAAGATCATAGAATTATGGTAAAATTGACATTGAATTATGGGAAAGTTGACATTTTAAATGTGATAGTTGATAAAGCTACAATGTGTGTATATATATATATATATATATATATATATATATATATATATATATATATATATATATATATATATATAAACATACATGAAAATAAACATACATGATAAAAGGAATGGTATGGGATATAGGGTTTAACCACAGGTTAGTAGATGGAACTATGAAGCTCAAACTTAAACTAAGATTGACTGCTTCAAGTAGTACTGATGAAGTAATGTTTCAGAAAAAAATTGGCATCAACTAATAAGTCACAGTTTGAAACACTTCATTTAAACATTTAGAATATAATAGTTATTTTCATTACTAGAACATGAATACCAATGTTGGGATAGGAGCTATATCCTAAATTAGATGAGCTGAGAGAAACCTTCTAATTCATAGCCAATGTAGATCCATTATAAATAAGTTTTGAGATTATTATTTTGTTATATTCTTTTGCTATTTGTATTGCTACACTGTCTGTGTTTATATTATATTATTTATCATCAAATGTGTTAATAAATATTTTGTTTTGAAATTAAAATTTGGTGTTCGTCTTAATGCTTGGGTATCCATTGATTCTAAAAATTTGCTGTAGAAAAGTTGTAGAAAATATTCCATACTTTCCGGTGCATATGTTTCACAAAATATCCTTATGAAATAATACTACTAAATTATTTTTTTTACTCACTGATTGAGATTTGAGAATTAAGCTACATAAACATTTTGTTATATTTAAATTTATAATGATCATATAGTAAACATCTAAGTGAAGAATTTAAATTTAATCTTAATTTATAATGTTTATTGTACTATATTTAATGTCAGAAGTGGACATGAAATACCTTTTTAAATTCTTGTTATTTGAAGGCATTCCTGTCAGTGAGGATCTAATCCAAATTTAGTTAAATAAATATTTTATTGAATTAATTATAATTACTGGTATACTATAATACTAAAAAGTTTATTGATATGAGAATATTATACATTTTGCATTTGTATGTGTCCGACAGATAGCATCATGGAAAGTCATGTTTAAGTTAGAGAAGTAATAGGGAAAAATCTAAACATGTAAAAGTAATTAATTTTAACTTGTGATGAAGAATTGTTTTCAACTTTCAATAATTTGCAATAGTTTCACTTAATTAATTGCTGAATTAAAGATGAGATCAAAACATACTATTATAACTGAAATAATTATGATTTTTTTTATTCCTATCCTTCACTTTGAAGGAGGTACTAATGATAGAGATAGTGTACCAACATTGAAATTGGCACATAATAATTTATCTAAAAAATATATTAAAATAATCTTTTGTAAAAGAAAATTGTAAAATTAAAAGTTGAAGAGTTTTATTACAGTTTGTTTTTGAAAAAAAAAGTAAGAGTCAAATATTTTTCTATCATTAGTTTTTGAAATAAAAGTTGCAATTAATTAATTGCAATGGGAAAGGGGTTTTTTGTTAGAAAAGTTAACCTAAAAAAAATGTTATTATTGGTTGAAAGTGATTTTCCAGTTTAAAATATAAATCTCTTTTTATTTAAGCTAGAGAAAAGGTGATCTTAAAACTAGTATTGAGTCTAGATGAATTATAAATGTGCAATGGTAAATAATGGATGTGTAATAAATGTTAAAAAAATAAATGAAAATCTAAAATATAAAACAGCAAGTTCAGCGGTGGCCACTAATTAAAAACAACAACAAAAAAAAAAAAACATGTTTACATGGATATTAATTAAATGATCTTTCAAAACATGTTATCAAAGAAATTTCGACAACAGATATTGCTGGAGGATAATGACAAGAAAATACTTCACAGGTATAAATAACCAAGTTCAGAAAACTGTGCAGTCTAATCTAGAGATAACAGTGCAGTTTATTATGTATCCAGAAACAGAAATGCAGTGCTGAGCATTTTTTACGAACATACACTTTTACTTCAGCCCTTAGTCAAATAAGATCATCAAGATCTCCCTATGAAATAATGTCTGTTTTACTAGCATGGAAATCCTTCATCAAATGTTTAATTGTCTCCAATAATAATAAAATGAATAATAATGTAACTCCTCTAACAAATGATTCAGCCAGCTGGAAATATTCTCACCAAAAGCAGTAACCAAAGAAAATGAAATTCTACATTTTTATTCAAAATCCTAGATAATAATATTCCATATTCTTATTTCTATAATAGCCATTGCGTTAATTTGTAAAGCCTCCAGAGACAAGTAATTTGAACTCTATAAGCATGCATAAAATGAACTATTGATGTGTGTGTTTGTTAATGCTATATGATTTTATAAACATCAAATTTTATTTATGCTTTCTCATAAGAAATATGTTATAGTGTGTTAATTTAAAATGTGTGTGTGTTATATAAGATTTATAAAATATTAAAATTAATTAATTTTAATTAAAGTAAATTCTTTAAACTTAAACTTCCCAATCTTTTTACAAATCTTTTCACCATTAATTATGTATAATCTGTTACTGATTACAAGTAACTGAGCTTGTCTATGGGTGTAACTTAGGCATTGAGTTAGTGTCCATTGTTTACAGTGCATTGTTTATTCTTTCTGAATAAACAGCTGAAGCCTGTGTTTACACAAAACAAAAAAGTGATTTGAACTTGATGTTGAACTCAACAGTTGAGAAGAAGTTATGTCCTGGAAATGTAATGCTAGTTATATACTATATAGCTATCATTTGGACATACATACTTTCTGAGTATGTTCTTCTCTGCCTAAGAGACCAGTGTTTTGATTGTCCCATATGTGAACCAGGTACAAATGACATGACCAACATGGGCCGAACCTGTCATAAATTTCAGTTAACTAAATACTTTGTTTTTTGTTTAAAAAAAAATTATACAAAAGCTAAATTATGTATGTGAAAGTGTTTTAATTTTAAAAATAAAAGAATTAACCCGAAACTTTTTTCTTTAAATGAAAAGAGATTTTAACATTGACGTTTGTTAAAATAAATCATTCTGTTAAATCAGAGACAATTAGATGTTTGGGCAGAGTTAAGGCATAACAACAGACATAGAAAAGGACAATGGAGGTGGAGTAAGCATATGTTTCCATCTTAGTAAAAATAAATAAATAAATAACTTATATTTTAATTTAGTCAAATAAAAAAATATTGCTTTAAAAATGGAAAAAGAGGAAAAATATCTGACATGCAGAAGATGATGAAAATGGTGATGAATATGATGGAAGAAATGCATTAAAAATTCAAAAAAGTTGGCAAGAATTCATTGTATAACTAAAAGAAATCAGTCAATATCAGCAAGAATTCATTGTGGAAATAAGAGAAATAAGATGTAAAATTACAGGAAAGGTAGAGAAAGATCAAGAGATTATAGTATATTTTATCAAAGAAAATAAGGAAGTTGAGATCATCAAACAGATCGTAGAGTCAGTTCATGGTAAATATAGTAGTTTGGAAATTAAATTTGGATTAGAATCGTATAGCATTGAAACATATAAATTAGAAACTTATGTAGATCAAAAAACAGAAGATATTGTTAAGTATAGTAATAGGGAAATAAAAATAATAAAGATAGAAAATAATGTAATAGAGTTTTCAAAAGGAAGTGTCCATGTTTGTTTTAAACATAGAGATAAAATAAAAAGCAAGCATAGAAAAAATATCCACAGTTAGGAAAAATATGGAGGTCTCTGAAGCTTAAAGTTTTTCTGATTTACAAAGTTGAAAATAGGACAGAGAGAGAAAGAGATAAAGCACAAACTTTATAGATGTGAGAATATGGAGTATAATTTATGTTAGTGAATTAGTAGAAAGAAAAAAGGAACCACATGACATAGTTTAAAAGTTAGTAATCAGACAGAATAGTAAAGGAAATAAACAAAAAGTACCAAAATGGACTATGAGTTTAATATAATTATTTTGATGTAGGTGAAAAGCCTTAATTAAATTTCGCTATTTGAAATGATAGATTGTTTTGTCAAATAATAATGGAAGCTTCGTAAGACAAAATTTATTTTTTTTGTCAAAGCACATATTAATGAGAAAAATTGTTGGAAATATATAGGTCAAATTATTGTTTTAAAATTAAAGTTTGTAGGATTAAATAAATAAATAAGATAACAGAACAAAGAAGAAAGAAATCAAGTTAAGCAAATAAGTATAATATATCTGTAGTAAATAATAATAAAAAATGACACTCTGGGATGGGGATTGTTAAAAATTTTATTTGCTATCATCAGAAGTGTTGTTTGTAATGTTATAGATTTGGCAAATGGGCAATAGGGCAGAGTTCATGAGTATTTTTAAACTATATTTTTATTCATTTGTCATAGCATCAGCTGGAAAGAGAACCCACTAACCCAGGTCAACTACTTGTAAGATAGCTGTGCTGACCTCTTGACCACCACCAATTGACTTGCCTCCGATATTAAAGAAGAACGAAATGTTATGTAAATGTGTAAAAGTGAGAATAATGATGATTTAAGAGTGCTTCAGTTATCTTTGATAATGAAAAAAAACATGTAAATATAAATATAAATTTGATTTTCAAAGTGTGAATTTTTTTTCATGAAGAGTAAAACCATAATAAAAGACAAATTAAGGATATAATTTTTATAAATAGAAATAATATGCACTTAATAAATAGATAAGTGGTTATCATTAAATTAGGAATTCATGGGATTTGAATTGTTGACATTTGCTTTTGCAAAGTTTTTTTTTTAATTTAATGGCAGTTGAGGTAGGTATAAGACTAAGTAAAAGTACTTCTGCAGAATTAAAGACTGTGTGTAATAATTTATTACCATTAAATTTATTATTTTTATTAAGATTACAATTTTGTTTTAATTAAATAACATTGTATTTATATTATATATTCATAATATTATTTCCAAGAGCTTTCATGTAATAAAAGTATACTAACAAAATTGTTTTTGTTTCAATACAATAACTGGTACTTTCTTCAGAGTTTTTAATTCTCAAATCATAAAAATATAGTGGTGAAGTGAATCCTTATGTTTTATTTTTATTTTTATTTTCTCTTCATTTTTAAATTATATATATATATATACGTTTTTTTTAACAAATATTTCTAATTTTCTTTAAATAAAACTTTTATTTATTTTATGCTCTTAGATATTTTAAAAATCTTAACAGACCATGATCAAATTGTTCAGTTTGTGCCAAAATATATGTTATATTAAAATTTATGTCATGGTTTGTTAATTTAATGTGTGGATAAATGGCTGATAAATTACATGTTTCTCTAACTTCCAAAATGTTGTCTTTTGTTTTATGTTATTTCTAAGATTGGTTCACCCAATGTATGAATAAATTCATTTATCCTAGAGAATATATATATATATACATATAATTTGTTGTTTGTACTTTTTCAAAGCAATATATATATATATATATATATATTTGAATATAATATATATATATATATATATATATATATATATATATATATATAGTAATCAGATATATTTAAAAAAAATATCCACTTAGTAGCACTTTCGACTATTGTTGTAGTCTTTGTAGTTGACACAGACTACAAGGATGGTCAAAAGAAGTAATAAATAGATAAAAATTTTAACACACACACACACACTATATATATATATATATATATATATATATATATATATATATATATATATATATATATATATATATATATATATATATATATATATATATATATATATATATATATATTACAAATCAATGTCTGTATTTCTTCAAAATAATATACAAAAATTTATAAATAAATATTTAAAAATACAGTATTTAATAGCTTGTAAGAGTGCTTTCAACTAACTTGTAGCTTTGTCAAGTATCATGTTTAAAATGTAAGCTTTTTCATAATTCTATGATGTTAACTTTACCATAAATCTGTGATTTTAATATTTAATGTTCCATGTATTTATATATCAACATTGCCTCTTTAATTTTCCTTTTATCATTATTTCTTTCTGTTTCCAATATTGTCACATTGTTATAAATAAAATTACAACCATGTATACATGACTTATTATGGTCATAAAAACAGGAGCTGATAAATCATCATTATCATTAAAATTTTGTTTTGTATTTTGAACCCTTTTAAATAACAATAAGTGTTCTTTTGTTCTTTTTTCCAATGTGCACCTCGGATCACCTATATACCCATAACCAAAACCCACAAGTCCATTTGAAAATGATACAATTTTTATTTGTAAATAAAGTTTTTTCCTTTGAATTGTTTATTAATTTATTTAATGTAGATAGTGCATAAAATGTGATATCACATATTCCTTTATAAATTTTTTTGATGAAATTTGCCTGTTGATTTGAAATATATAGTATTGACATCCACAATTTTTATCAGAAGAATTAACACTTATTATTTTTATATTTATAAGTAATTTGTTTACATAAATGACAAAAGACTCAGAATTAATTATGTTTTTCATTTGCTCACCCTCAGATCAGCTGATTTCAAGCTATTTGCTATCATCAGTGAAGGATAGAGTTAGAAAGTAGATCTAAACACTGACTCCAAGTGTTTATGCAAACTGTTTCTAACAGTTTGCAAGTGTGATTTTTTCAGAATGGTAAATTCTTCAAACTCAGCCTAACAAGCCAGATATCTACATAGGTCTGATAACAGTTCAGTTTCACCACATAGTCAAAGTCTCTGCAATATATATCAATGCAAGAAACCTTTAAAGTACATTTATGAAAAACAACAACAAGTTATTCACGTAACTTGCTATTTAGATATCTGGCTTGTTAGGCTAAATTTGAAGACTTTACTGGTCTGAAAAATTCATGCTTGCAAACTGATAGAAACGTTTTGCATAAACACGTGGAGTCAGTGTTTAGATATAGTTTCTAACTCTATCCTTCACTGATGATAGGAAACAGTGTGAAATCAGCAGATCTGAAGATGAGAAAATGAAAGAGATAATTAATTCTGATTATTTTGTCGTTTATGTAAACAAATTTTACACTCATAGCCAGTTATGCGAATAACTTGTTTTTGATTTTCATAAATGTACTTTTAAAGGTTTTTTGCAATGATATTTATTTCAGAGTGGTGAAACTTAACTGAGATCAGACCCATATAGATATCTGGCTTGTTACTGAGTTTGAAGACTTTATCATTCTGAAAAATTCATGCTTGCAAACTGATAGAAATGTTTTGCATAAACACCTGGAGTCTGTGTTTATATCTAGTTTTTAACTCCATCCTTCACTGATGATAGCAAATAGCTTAAAATCAGCTGAACTGAGGGTGAGCAAATGAAATAGATAGTTAATTCTGACTCTTTTGTCATTTATGTAAACAAATTTTACACTTGTTTCGGTGGTTTTGGTAAAATGCCATCTATTGATCATATATATATATATATATATATATATATATATATATATATATATATATATATATATATATATATATATATATATATATATATATATATATATATATATATATATATATATATATATATATATATATATATATATATATATATATATATATATATATATATATGAAAATAAAGTTACCATTAACACAAACTGAAATAATTATACAAATGTATAAAACATTATACAATTACAAATATCCAGTAGTGCCCTCTGTTTAAATGTCTATATCTCAATAATAGCAAACTTCAAAATGATACCAATTTGAAGTTGTGTGCAAAACGATGTTAAAAATTGAAATACAAACTAACTTAAACACAGAGCATGAAATTTTAAATAAGCAAATGTTCTTAAATTATTGCTAATAAACTAACCAGTTTACAAACTTATTAAAGACAAACAAACATTAGATTTTAATCTTTAAATATTTAACATTGTTTAGCATAGAACTTCAAATTGTAACCATTTTGAAGTTCGCTATTTTTGAGATATAGACTTTTAAACAGAGGGTGTTACTGGATATTTGTAATTGTATAATGGTTTATATATTTGTATAATTATTTCAGTTAGTGTTAACAGTAACTTTCTTTTCATTTATAGTTTGGGAAGGCTATTTAAAGATTAAAATCTAATGTTTAGCTTGTCTTCAATAACTTTGTAAACTTGTTAGTTTATTAGCAAAAAAATTAAGGTTGATTGCTTATTTTTAAATTTCATACTCCATGTTTGAGTTAGTTTGTATTTCAACATTTAACATTGTTTACAGTACAACTTCTTATTGGTATCATTTTGAAGTTCCCTATTATTAATATATAGACTTTTAAACAGAGGGCATTACTGGATATTTGTAATAATTGGCTCCATGTTGGGAACCAAGTATAATGGTCGGGGTAGGCTATTTAAACCTGGAAAATGTATATAATAGGCAGATATGTGCTATTAAGATCTAACTATATTATATATATATATATATATATATATATATATATATATATATATATATATATATATATATATATATATATATATATATATATATATATATATATATATATATATATATATATATATATTATTATTACAATTATCAGCCCTAGTCACTAACTGAAGGAGTCAGAGAAATATATTTTCAATACTAAAAAAAATATTAAAATAAATAAATAAATAAAATAAGCCACTGCCAGTAATAACACACAAATTCTTTTATTAATGCACATATGTAAGTATTTATAATTGAGGAATAAAATTTATCTTGCTTAGATTTTAATATTAATTTTAATTTGATTTTATTAATATATTTTAAATTTAAATTATTAAGAAAGTCCACACAGATGGACAGTTTATAATAGTTTGTTTTCATTGAAATATTAGCCTTTTAAGCTAATTGTGCATACACTTTGCTAGTGTTAATAATAAATGAATACTTTCTCACCAATACAAAATATAGTATTTATGCAGAAATAAAAGGAATCCTCTTATTCTTATGACTCAAATGCTTATATATGAGCAAATCTGAAGTACTCGCAACTAAAGCATGAAGATGGACCGTCACTTTAAATTACTACATATGATGTCTGAATCAATAACGTGTTTAAAATTGTCTAAAATTTACTAAACATCATTCCAACTGAAACATAATCTTATGTAAATAAGCATTTATTTTATATAGCATATGTTTACAATTGTATACATTCAAATATTAGCCTTTTAATATAATTGTGCATATGCTTTTTGAGTGTTAATAATAAACGAATACTTTCTCACCAATACAAGATATAGTATTTATGCAAGAATAAAAGTAATCCTTTTATTCCTATGACTCAAATGCTTATATATGAGCAAGTCTGAAGTATTGGCAAATAAAGTGTGAGGATGGAACCATCACTTTAAATTACTATATACAATGTCTGAATAAATGACATGAGTGAAGCATTTATTTTATATAGCATATGTTTACAATTGTATACATTCAAATATCAGCCTTTTTAGCTAATTGTGCCTACGCTTTGTGAGTGTTAATAACAAATAAATACTTTCTTACCAATACAAGATATAGTATTTATGCAGAAATAAATAGAATCATCTTATCCCTATGACTCAAATGCTTATATATAAGCAAATGTGAAGTACTGGCAAGTAAAGCATAAGGATGCATAAATACTATATTTTGTATTGGTGAGAAAGTATTCATTTATTATTAACACTCACAAAGCATATACACAATTAGCTTAAAAGGCTGATATTTGAATGTATACAATTGTAAACATATGCTATATAAAATAAATGCTTATTTACATATGATTAAGTTTCAGTTGGAATGATGTTTAGTAAATTCTAAACAATTTCACCCACATCATTCATTCAGACATCATATATAGTAATTTAATGTGACGGTTCCATCCTCATGCTTTTCTTTCCACTACTTCAGATTTGCTCATATATAAGCATTTGAGTCGTAGGAATAAGATGATTCCTTTTATTCCTGCATAAATACTATATCTTGTATTGGTGAGAAAGTATGTATTTATTATTAACACTCACAAAGCATATGCACAATTAGCTTAAAAGACTGATATTTGAATGTATACAATTGTAAACATATGCTGTATAAAATAAATGCTTATTTACAAGTTTGTTTTATAATGTTGTGTATAGATAGGCTACATAGTTTACTCAGTTAAAAACTTTTCAAAACAATCGTTCAATCTCAGACTAAAAGTTTGTAGCCTACCCAACACCTACTTCCAGATATATAGCCACAGCCAAATCAATATGAAGATGTTTCACAAAACCACACTGACAGGAATGTGCATCTGACAGCATGATATTATTTGAAGTACATTATTCTAATCCAGTAAAGGAATGTGTGTATGTCTAATGAAGGAATTAAGTATATACAATAATTAAAGATAAATGCTATGTATGGGGGAGATTGGTCTATCTGATGACTTACAGTCCCTATCCATAGGGCTAAAAAGAAGGTCAATGATGCAGGAAATAGGTCTCTGCTGATTGTAACACAATGACTACATCCTTGGGTATGCATTCAGTTGGATTTTTCCTTTATGCTAACACGCTTCACATTACATTGATATAAACACCCATATATACCTTCACTAGCATCGACCCAACTATGAGAAAAATAGCCTAAAATTAAAACCTATTCAAAATAAACATAAACAATTAAAATATAAAGTCATTGATGGAACTGTATTGGAAAATTTATAAAAAAGTGAATGGTATCATCATAAGATGCCACATTGAAACCAATAACTTAAAAGATATACAAATAAATATGTTTACACACTCAGCATAAGGTGTCATATTTACCAATATCTATAAATTTTAATCAATAAGTAAATAAATAAATAACTAAACATTAAATAATTTATGCAGTAATCTACAGCCAACTTAAATTTAATACATTTAAATAATTTAGTCACTAAATATTAATAAATAAATAAATGAAAATGATTAAATTAACAAACTCAAATATATAAAATTAAACATTATTAATTGATTTTGAATTCTTAAAAGTCAGATTAAAGTTATTTTAAATAATTGAGATATCTGATTATTAAAAGTTTGTTAAATCTTGATGAAAGTTATCACTTACTTTTTTTTTTTAAATTGTATAGTTCATACTTTACGGTAGAAGAACTCGTGATTCTTTGGGCCAATTCCTGCAAAGACATTATTAGTCATAATTTCATGGAAGACTGGTCTGTTGTTCATACTGTAGTTCTCAATCTAGAGGATTCCTTAGCTGGCTCCATCCTGGTACTATTTTATTGTAGAACCCATATGATTTGTGTCCACAATAGTTCCAGTCATAAATTAACAGTCATTTCATTTGAAGTATGTGAGAGGTGGTGAAAAGTGTGTCTTATCACCTTTCTCAAAAAAAAAATCAAGCTGGAATTGTTTTAATTTCAATATTTTTTTTTTCCTTTTATACCATGTGCCAGGATTCACTGAACATAGTTTCCTGTTCCAATGATTTTTGTCAAGATTCGAGCATTGGTTACTGCTTCTATTGGACATTCTAATTTTTTAATTCTCTTATATGACTTTTCATTTATATAAAAGCCCTGAAGGATATTTTGCTTTTTGTTTAATTAATAACACAATCATTTCCATTTACTGAGATTACATAGGAATCTTTTAAGAAAAAATATTTTATCTTTAGATCTTGTATTTTTTTTTTTTATAAAAAGTATGTTCAAATACTTTTCTTTTAAAAAAAAAAAAATACTTTTCATCAGTGCGATATATATTATATATGTTAAACAACTCTTTTTAATTTTAGCTATGTTTTTAATAAATTTATTTTTATTTACTTTTATTTTAATTTTAAATTAATAAGGAAAAGCTCAACTAATAAGAACTCTATTTTATTCATATTCATTTTTGTTTCAGAAATATCACCACTGGAATAATTTTTCCTATGATGTCATGGATGTTTTATATTTGAATATCAGCTAGCGATTACCTCAACCGCACTATTCATATAGATGGATTATGTATCTTTTAATTGATAATATCAAAGATTTAGATTACTTTACAGTTAAAGCTACTACTTAATATATAAATCAAATGTGATTTTTTTTTAATCAGTAATTTGAAGAATTCAGCATGCACCAGAACAGGAATGGTGAAAGAATGTGAGAACAAAATATATAATAGGATATAAAAATACAAGTATTAATTGAATTTACATTTGTGTTGTTCATTATGTGCTCAAATTTATTTCTGACACAAGTTGTTTTTGTTTATTTATATTTTGGTGGTGATTTTGAAACAGTGAAACTGCTTTTGTCAGAAACTATTAGAGCAGTTTTAGAAATAATGTATAACTTCTAAAGACTGTTAAAATTTCACTACATATTTCAGTAATACTTTCTCAAAATTTAAGCAGATATGTATTACCAAAACTACTATTGGAGGTGATAATATGAAATAGAATTATTTTTATTACTCCAATGTTTTCTTAATATAATTATATATAAGTTAATAAATGCATATATTATAATTTATATAATCAATTAACGCATAAATAATGATCAGTATTAAAGTAGACATTTAAAGATCATGTGAGCATTTTAACAACATTGCAATTAATTTAGTTCTTGACTCAATTTAAAAGTTGATAATTGACTACTGTACACTTTCTACATTATACAATTGGAAAAATTATGATATTATTTAAATACATGAAAAATGTTTAAACTTTCATATAGAACTTGTTTCCGATATAAATACTTTTATTTGAGAAATGCAAATAGATCTGCTTATCGCTAAAAAAAGTGAATGGATTTGCTGACGACAATTAGCACTATTAACTGTAATAAATAACTTAAAAAATATATAATATTATTTTCTTTGCGGCTCATTTGATTTCTGATATATATTTCTAATTATAAAACAATATTCATAATGCAGTGGGTATATTCATTCAATAATAAAATTTCTAAGTAATTGCAATCCATAATAAATTAGTTCATTATTTATATGTTAGAGTGATAGAAATTTCATTTATAATGATTCTCATCTTCAGAATGTGATCTGATTTACAAATATCATCATTAAATAGATTGTTTATGTTTTGCATGCTAAAATGTGGTATATGTCATTGTTATGGGATAAAGATTGAAGTTAAATAATTTAATCGTTAACAAATCAATATTACTGACGTTGGAATCGAATTAATCATGACCCAGATAAAAGACATTTTAAAAAGTTTTAAACATTCACGATAAAATGAAAAAAAAAAAAAAAAAAACAAAAACAATTTAATGTACAACAGATCATAATAAATAAGTAAATATGTTAACTGCGATTATTAAATATAATTTATAACCTACTATTTCAAAACTGCAATTCGTTTAAACATCCAAAATTAAATAAATAACAGATAAAATTACATTATATCCAAAATTTTGTAGTGATATTATTATATTTTCTTTCTTTTTGAAGAAAAAAACATTCTCCATTTTTCTTTGTAATGTATAATCTAAAAACTTTATTAAAAAAATATTTTGACTACATTCCTTATATTTATACACCTAAAGGAAGAATACAATGTTTAATGACAATTATATGCTTAAAAAAATTCAAACATTGCAAAATAAAATAAAGAAAAAGACAAATAAAAGCTCATTAGAATATTAAAGTAAATAATAGAAAATGTCAGTTCAAATATAATTATTGTAATTTTTCTATCAATTATGAAGTTACTGATAATATTATTTTATAAATAACTATAATAAGCTGCATAAATAAATTCAGTTAATATTTTGACATTGTTTTTCATTTGAAGAATCTAGCCAAATATTAAAAAAAATAATTTCACTAACGAGGCAGAAATTTGATAGGATGCAAAACTTTTGTTTGTCAAATAATCATTTTTAAAATTTTGGCTAAATTGTCTTTTGGTATAATATTTACATATGGTATTTAAATTTTTCATAATCATTTAAAAATTTGCAATTGGGTCTTAACAATTTTTATTATACTTCTATTGCCAATAAAGTTTAAATTTAATACATATAAATAAACAATTTAATGGTAAATAATATAATATTTTAAATTCATTTCAATTACATAGTAATCCTCCTCAGCTTTAAATGATTTTCAAATTTTAATGTTACATAAATTTTCATAATCTGTGTATGGACATATTTTCAAATTACGATTTAATAACATTATCATTATATTTATCTATTAAAATTGCCTCTTTATTTTCTTTTTCTTTTTATGATTTATTTCTTCCATTAATATTTTTATTTCATTAATATTAAATATAAAGACTTTTCATTATAAGTTTACATTTAATATTAATGAAATCAAAATATTAATGGAAGAAAGGAATCATAAAAAGAGGAAAATTAAAGTGGAAATTTTAATAGATAAACTTAAAAATAATGTTATTAATAGGCAAGTTGCAAATATAGCCATACACATCTTATGAAACTTTACGTAAAAAAAAAAAAAAAAAAATTGGAGAAAAAATCAAATATTGTATAAGTAACCAAATATAAGAATGGGATTATACTATTATTAATATTATAGATTTTTTTTTCAAATAAATCGATAATCAAAATATTTATATAATGCAACAATAGGTTCACTCTTTGAAAAAACAATGGGAATGACATTGGGTATAAAAAGAAAAGCAATTTCAACTCTTTCTTTAAAAACTGTGCATCGGACATGGAAAGTCCTTTGTTGAAGCAGTTATTTTTTGAACATTTTTTTTTTTACAAAATGAACACTGTTTAAATAAGCATCTAACAAATGTTAATATTTTTATTTGTCATTTGAAAAAAATTAAGGAAGCAAACAAAAGATTTTCATACAATTCAGATGATCAGATAAGTTTCAAATAACTTATAAATTACAAAAAAAAAAAAAAATATTATGATTTTTTTTAAAACTAAACTAAGAAACTAGACAGTTCATTCAGATGACATTTTAATGGCAGAAATATATTACATAGCCAATATCGCAAATAATAAATAATGTATTTTGTAATATATATATATAACATATTTTGCGGTTTCATCCGTGTTAAAAAACTTTTAATATTAATATACTGACATTTTGACTTGGTCGCACAAGTCATCCACAGAGTTATAAAAGGTAGAAAGATGGTTGTAGAAGTGCTACAATAACTGATTTGAATAAAATGTTAAAATTCCACCAATAGGAAAAATGTTAAATTTAGGAATGTTTTTTTTTTTTTTAAATCTTTCCAAATAGGAGGAACTGTTCATGTATCATCTCGCTTATTGATACAATATGGCCTTTTAAGTATCTCAATGACTTCTCTAATTTTGCTTTGGTAAAGATTATCGCATCTGGATATGATCCTGGTACTAGAAAAATCAATTTTATGACCTTAATCTATAGTATGGAGTGAAAGTGCTGCTGCTGATGAGTTTTTTTAACTGCATTAGCATGCTCAATTCTCCTAACACTGATGTCACGATTGCTCATACCTATGTAAGAAGCTTTACAATTTTTACATGAGATTTGATAGACACCATGAGATTCAAAAGGGATTGAATCCTTAGGCTTGGTTATTATATTGCTGATCTTTTGATGAGCAGAAAATGATGTATCTATATTATAGTGTATACAGCATTTTCTGCTCACCAAGAGATCAGCAATATAATAACCAAGCCTAAGGATTCACTCCCTCTTGAATCTCATGATGTCTATCAAATCTCATGTAAAATTGTAAAGCTTCTTACATAGGTATGAGTAATTATTGCATCAGTGTTAGGTGAGATGAGCATGCTAATGCAGTTAAACAACACTCATCATCATCAGCTCTCTCACTCAATACTTTAGAATCAGGTCATAAAATTATTTTTTCTCATACTAGGATTATATCCAGATATGATAATCTTTTCCAGTGCAAAATTAGAAAAGCCATTGAGATACTTAATTGGCCAGAATGTATCAATAAGCGAGATGATGCATGCAAACTCCCTCCTGTTTGGAAATATTTTTTAAAAAAACATTCTTAAATTTAACATTTTTGCTATTGGTGGAATTTTAACGTTTTATTCAAATCAGTGATTGTAATGCCTCTACAACCATCTTTCTACCTTTTATAACTTTGTGGATGACTTGTGTGACCAAGTCAAAATGTCAGTATATAAATAGTAAAAGTTTTTTTAACACAGATGAACCAACAAAATATGTATTTTATATATTTAACCCATGCAAATCTTTGTTTTAACAATATATATATATATATATATATATATATATATATATATATATATATATATATATATATATATATATATATATATATATATATATATATATATATATATATATATATATATATATATTGAAAAGTTTCATTTTTAAAAAGTAATAACTTTGTAGGTTAGATCTAACATATATATTGAATCCTATTGTAATTATTTAAAATAATATATAGCATTATATCAAGAAGTGGGGGGTTGACTTTTGTACATGCTGTAATATCTAAAAAATAAATATTTATATGTCCAAAATAAAAAGACTTTGTCAATCTTGGTATTCTTCAGTAAAAATGTTGATGCAATTTGAAACTGAACTTGTTATAAATAGGTTTATAATTATAATAAATTATAATAGATATTCTGTGCCAATATGAACAGGCAGTTTCTACTTAGTTTTATTCTTTTTGCGCATGGTATGTGTATGTATGTTACAGATGTATAGAATATTTCCCTTTATATACATTTATATATTGTGTTTTATATTATTTGATAATATAGTGTAAAATTAATTTGTTTTGATTTATTATTTGCATCTCTAAAATTTAAATTCTAAATAAAGAATTATTTAAATAATATCTATTTTACAAAAATTCTCAGTAATTCTATATATTCTTTTTGATGGTTTGTGTCAATCAAACGCAATGTGTTCATGAAATTGGAGCTGAAAATGATAACCAGACCTAACATTTAACAGGTGGGGTCAAAGAGTGATTCTAAAGAAAATCAAGATTAGAGAGAACTAGACCTGAGAAAGGGAACTGACAGATTATTTTTTCACTCTCCCTATAAAAAGGGCTATAAAAAGTGAAGGAGAGACTGTTTTAAATGTACTTGCTCATTCATATCTGACCATTCTCTGATTTTCTCTCTCTTGAAGGCAAAAATTTGACTCAGCTTTTTAAAAGTGTATATGAATTATTTAAAATGAAAGGGTAGTTAGCTTATAAATACTTTGCATTTTTTTTCCAAAGTCAATTACAACCAAATTAGCTCTTAATAAAAAAATTGCATCCAGTACCTCAATTTTTTAATTTGTTTCATCAAAATTTGTTTAAAGAAGACATCTCAAAAATGGTATGTTATCCATGAATTCATTATAAAGCTAAAAAAAAAGGTCAAACATTTATATAAAGTTAAAAGCAAATCTATATTTTTAACAGTAAAAACCTGTTTGTTTTGATTGTGATTTAAACCTAAAATGATAAAAGAAAAAATCATTTACATTCAAAACCAGAAAAGAAAATCTTCAAAATGTGAAAGTAATCAGCAGGACTCTTTTAAACTAATTTTAGTTATCAATGTAGCTACCTCTTGATTAAAAAGTACAGTGTGTGTCTATATAGTATCTATAACTATCTGAACTAAGTATCTGAACTAAATGGTAATTGGTTGGTGGACAATAATATCAAGTCTTAAAACTTATCCTCAAAGGAATAAGACAATCCAAAATGTTTAATATTTATTATTTATTTTGCTTTATTTTTATATGTATCATGTTTCATAGAAATTTAATGATTATATTGATTTTAATTTTTTGTTTGAAATGTTTAAAGATAAGAGAAATGGTTTTGATGTATAAGAACAATTGAAGTAAAAAGGGGGATTTAAAAATGGTTAACATGTAATAATGATGAAGTGTAAATGCTTACATATTGTAAAAAAAGAGATATAAATATTTTCTTTTTCATTGCCAAATTTTATGCTTAATATTGGATGTGTGAAAGGTGAATAGATGGTAATGTGAATAGTCATTGCTATGCTATAATATGTTGATTAGAATTCTTATTAAAGCAAAGATTGGATGGGTGTTGATGTGTGTTTGATTTTTTAAAATTAAAATAGTTGATAGTTTTGATTCATGATCCAGTCAGACTTTGTTATTAATATTATGACTGTAATCACACATATGCATGTATATTGAAGCTATAAATGCTTGTTATTACTGAGGTAGCATTATCTTACCAGCTCATAGATAGGAAATAACTACCTAATATTTTATTCACAATGGAAGTAGGAGATTGAGGACTAGTTTCTGCTCCATTTGTTTTTATTTAAATAGGTAATTAGTGATAGAGTTGTGGAAAATGTTATGCATGTCTATATATAGTAAGGATATAGAGAAATTAGGTTCATCACATGATTCTTGTCTCAGAGAAGTCTTCTCTCTGGCCAATGCAGACATTTAAAGTTGTGAGTTTTTTAATTTTCCTTACTAAAATGCAGATGTGTGTGTTACGAAGGACTGCATAGTGCTGTGAAATATGTAGAGGATTTTTCTTTGTGTAGCACAGGATAAAAGTTTCTTGGACATGGTTAGGGTTTTAATCAGATATGTATGTTGTTGGGCAGAATGACATAATGTTTAATTTATAAGTTGGCTGATCTGTGGTCAAACTTTGCGAAGGATAATAAAATTGAATATCATCAAGCTGGTGAAAACATGCTGACCTATCAAATATATACAGTTGCTAAAGTGGAATGCATGAATATTTGGCATGCATGAATGTAAAATTATGGTTTTTATATTTAAACCCATTTGTTGTACCAATTATAGATTTCACATGTCACATCATGTTTTCATAGGTAATATAAGAGTTATTATTGCCTGTTGGAATAATTAAAATTACAATTATTGTAAAGTTGTTATTGATTGCTGTAATAGTTCAATTTATGATTATTGTAATGAAAAGGGGAGTAGCAATTTATAGGTTCTCTGAAAGGTAAAAGAGATTTTCATAATATAGTTAAATATACAATTCAAATTCTGACTCAGTGCATGCGTAAGTGTATTGGTATTAATAATCAATTAAAAGATGAGTCAAGACAATGATTAAGTTATAAAAAATTAGCTAATTTAAATATGTATTATGTATCATTGCTATCATTTTTTAGGAAATTTCAAATCATATTTGAATGTAGTAATATTATAGATGTGTTTTGTTGTTTATTATTATTGTAATAAAAAGTTGTTATTATGAATTTACATGCATGTCTTGTGTTTGATATTTTAAATATCTCTAGAATCTTTATCCAACACCTATATCTAGAACTATTACTAGATCACATTTACATTTGATAATTCATTTATATTGGTTGATTTCATAGTTGATTTACATTTTTAATTTATATTGATTGATTCTACAATTTAAATTTATGTAATTTATTTTATATTAATTGATTTTCATCATTGATTTGCATAATCTATTTTACGATATATTTCCATCTTTCACCTACATAATTGATTTTCTTGATGAATTTCTATGATTAATGTCCATGTTTTATTTACATAGTTTACTTTGGCAAAATGTAATAGATTTTTAAATTACTAACTAAATTTGGGCAAACAGATGATATAAATTAGAATAAGATTTGGAAAAAAATAGTTAATTTAGGTATATTGAATTTAGTCATTTGGTTCATAGCAATGTTGTGAGTATTGAGAGCAGACACAAAATTTATTTTCTGCTTTTGATATTTATTATGATTCCCACAGATAAACTCACATTAAAGTTTAATTTAGCAAAATTTGGGATCATATTCATTGCAATGTAATCGTTAATAATTGCACACCGTTAGCAGATCTAAATCTTGAAAAAGAGTATTTCGATTATTAAATCTAAGAGCTAGTTTGGAAATCAAGTAGTGCAGGTATTAAAATTCGGCAAATATTATTATAACAAGGATCATGAATTGATAGTCAGTTGGGAGGCTTGTATGTGTGTTTAAGAGAATAGAATTTAAGAATTATCAGTTAAGAATATGTAGAGCATAACACAGATGTTCAGTGTTATATAATTGTAACTATTGAGAGTGATAGATGTTAAGAATGAAAAATAAAGTAGTGGGATTAAATGGGAAAGATTTATTTATAACATTTTTTAAATCCTGCTTTAAATTAAATAATAATTTTGTATTATAAGTACAAGTTATGAGTTCTAGCATCGATTACTAAATTATTTGTAATCATATATGAATTGGAAATGTATACAACATTTCATAGTTATCACTCCAGATCATATATTTATATTAAAGTTGTGGAAGAAAGTTGTCTCATTATTATTTATTTAGTAATAAAAATTTGTGACAGAAACATTTGCATAATTGTTGCTAAGATTGAAGCAAAGATCACAATAAATTGAGTTGTATTTATCAACATTATATTTTTTGAGAGACAATTTAATTACTTTCTCATTATCTTCTATAGTCATAAGCATGTATGATGATGATCTCTAGTGAGCATTATGATTTATAGTTGCAATTTGTCACCCGGGTATAATTAGTCTTATTAATATCATGAAATAAACACATTAACCACCCTGGTTTAATTCCAAGGTTAGATTCAATGGACCAGACATTTGAAATGAAATGAATTAAAGTGAATTCTAGAATGAAATGAGGTGTTGAGGTTACATTATATATATATATATATATATATATATATATATATATATATATATATATATATATATATATATATATATATATATATATATATATATATATATATATATATATATATATATATATATGTCATATTATTATTACTATTTGCGGGATATTCCATGTAGTGAAAAAGCTAAATGCTGACGTTCCAGTACAATATCAAGTACCTTCCTCAGAGCGTCCTCTTTCTCAAATCATAAGAATGCATGTGAGATTTAAAATAGTTTTAATTGTTTTCTTTCTCCTCATATTTAAATTCTATTGGTTGAGAAGTTTTAAAATTTATTTTCTCTTCCAATAGTTTCTTCCAAATGTTGTTAATCTTCTTTAACTCACACCTTTCATTTATTATTCAAAACAATAAAATAATCAATACAGTAAAATATTTTAAAAACAAATATATACCACAATTTTATAGAAATACTTTCAACTATCTATGTAGTCGTTATCAACTAGATTCAAATTGTATTACAAAAGAAAAAAAAACTAACAAATGTAAACAAAAAAAAATACATCTATACATCAATTTTCCCACATTTCATTAATTTTTATATTGACAGCCACTCTATTGATCAAATGTTGCTTTTCATTTTTTATTAACATAGCTTCTTTAATTTTTCATTTATTATTATTTCTTTCAAAACACAAAATCTTAACTTTTTTAAAATCAAAATCAAAACCATAATTACAAATACACGTAATTATGGTTTTGATTTCAATTTAATAAGGAGTCATCAACATTTATATTGACAAAATGCATAAATTGTAATAACTATTATGTAAGAAGGACTCTAATGAAGAATTGTGCATGATCATGTTGATTCATGTCTTATTTTTGTATTTTTATTATCTTATTTTTATATTTTGGAGGTAATAATGGTCTAATTTAACAGTTTGAAACAGTACAACATAAGAAGATATGAAGAGAGCAGGGAGGGAGGGTTAAAAAGTCTATTTTTTTTTAATAAAATTATAGATACTTAAATGATGCTTGACATTTTAATTCATGGTTATGAAATTAAGTGCTTAAACTCAGTATTTAAACAGTAAGATACTTTCTCTTTTAAATTAACAAAAAATATCCAATTCCACACCATGACTTACCATTTATATTATGTGTTATTTATTTTACTAATAGTATATCTTAGATATTTTCAATGAATAATTGAGTAACCCTTTGAATTAATATTTTTTACTATTTAATTTACTATAATATCTTGTATTGTTTCTTTATAATATTTATTTCATGTATATAAATATGCAAGGTGATTATTTTCAATCAACCAACTTCCACACCTAGTACTGCATACTGTATCTGGAGTTACACTTCATTTTCTAATTAAGTTAATTAGCTATCTCACTTTCATCTAATAAAGTTTTCACTACTTTTGGTTATATAAATGTCTATATTATGTGTATATATCATGGGAAATAGGGAATAAATAATTTTAAAATGCTTAAATAACAATATGATAGATGCTCATCATAGACCTTGAAGTTAATAGTATAGGAGAATATATCCAAATAATTTCTGTTCATTTGTAAATTTTTATTGAAGTTCTTCTCCATTGATTGACAATTTGTTATACGTTTTTATATATTTTGTTTTTGCAAAGAAATATTATGAAATTTTGTTTAATGGACAAAGAGTCTTTAGTTTGTTGATCCACCATTTACATTCAATCCTAAAACCAATATTCTAAAACATACACACACAGAGACTATTGTTTATGAGCATGATAGATAAATGTTAAATCAAGATTATTTCATAAAAATAAATAGGGTGTAGTTAATTCAGTTATTAATAATTATTCAGTGTAGGTACATCCTGTCAAAAGAGTCGATTGCAAAAGTTACAAAAGAGAATGGTGAGATGTTGATCAACTGACCCGAATTTCATATGTGTTTAATAGATAAACATTGAGCTAGTCTATTGAGTGTAGATGTGATCATGGCTTATGTACTTCATTGCATCTTCTCCAGCATTATACTTGAAGACCCTAGGAATTCTCCTGCACATGTCTTAGTCCAGACCATTACAATATATATATATATATATATATATATATATATATATATATATATATATATATATATATATATATATATATATATATATATATATATATATATATATATATATATATATATATATATATATATATATATATATATGGCTGCAGAAAGGAGTTTGCTATTAACTGAAAGGAGACCCTTTGATTCCTCTTGGAGGCCTTAAAGGAACCGAGCAGGGCAAATTCCTAATGTCCACTCCATACGTTCTTGTCATTGCAGCTGTTATTACTATGTGATTATTCATATAGTATACGAACATGGATGGGCTGCTCACCAACACGCATTAGCCAGCGTGGTGAGTTTATTGGCTTTTTACCTCTGAGTTTAAGATCAAGAAACACCATGGTCTTTCTTCTCAGTGCCTGATAAGGCAGAATGAATGTTTGTGTAAATGATAAATATTTTTCCAATACATATATACAATTATGACAGACAAAAATAAAGCATGGCCCTTATTCCCAGGAGGCTGTAAAGTCACCAACCAAGGCAGCGGTTGGTGGCCGAAGGCGGAGGGTGCTAAGAATCCCCTGATTGCGGACCCAGGCTGCCATTTGATGACGACTTTTTATTTAGGTACTTACAACTGCAGATCACTTTCAAGTGAAGGAAGATTGCAAGAATTAGAAGAAGAACTGTCTTATATTAAATGGGACATTATTGGACTTTGTGAAGTTAGAAGAAAAGGATGAAGAAACAATTGATTTAAAAAGTGGACATATACTCTATTATAAAGGCACACATATTGGAAATACAAGTGGAGTAGGATTCATTATAAATAAAAAGTGGAAGAACAATATTGTGGAGATTGATGGTGTATCGGACAGAGTGGCAAGATTAGTTATACAACTTAATAGCAGATACCAAATGCAGATAATTCAGGTTTATGCCCCAACAAGTTCTCATAGTGATGAAGTAGTAGAAGATTTTTATATGGATGTACAAAAGGCTTTTGATCAGAGTAAACAACATTTTAAAATTGTTATGGGAGACTTTAATGCTAGAATTGGTAGACAAATGAAAGATGAAAGTGCTGTAGGTAATTTTGGTTATGGTAATAGAAATGAGAGAGGACATAGACTTGTGGAGTTTGCAGAAAAAGAAAAACTTTATATTATGAATTCATTTTTTGAGAAAAATGTTAAAAGGAAATGGACATGGAAGCATCCAAATGAAGGTACAGCAGAATTGGATTATATTTTGACTAACAGAAAATACATATTTCAAGATTGTAATGTTCTTAATAAATTTAACACAGGAAGTGATCATCGATTAGTAAGGTGTAAGTTACATGTTAATGTAAAACTAGAGAGACAAAAATTATTAAGAAAAACAATATTTACAGTTGATATTCCTAATCTTCAGAAACATTCTAATGAATTTAAATTAGAACTTACAAATAGGTTTCAAGTGTTAGGAGATTTTGAACATGATTCAGATTTGAATGAAATTAATATGAAAATAACTGATACACTTTTTAAAAACTGCAACAAACATAGCTGGTAGAAAAAAGCAGCAATTGACTAATAAAATTTCTACTGAGACTAGAGAATTTATGAAGAAAAGAAGGAATATGAAGATATACAAAAATGATGTATTAAAAAGAATTGAATATCTCGAATTTTGTAAAATGGTACGGAAAAGAGTTGAAAATGATATAAGAAAGTATAACTGTGAAATAGCAAGGAAAGCTGTAGAAGAAAATAAAAGTCTCAAAAATGTTAAACAACATTTTGGTATTGGTAGGAAATTTATATCTGCAATAAGAAAAAAAGATGGAATTATTACTAAAAAGAGAGATGACATCATGAAATTGGTAGAAGATTTTTATCAAGAATTATATAGTAATAAAGAACAAGTACCTCCTATATCTATTACATCTTCCGAATTGCCCAGAATTTTAAATGAAGAAGTGAGACATGCAATTAAGTGTATGAAGAAAGGAAAGGCTCCAGGAAATGATGGAATTATAATTGATATATTAAAAGAAGCAGGTGAAGAAATAGAAACAATTTTAGCAAAGTTATATACCAAATGTCTAAATGATAAAGATGTACCGGAAGATTGGAAGAATGCAGTAATAATATTAATATTTAAAAAAGGTGATAAAGAAGATATTAGAAATTACAGACCTATCAGCCTTTTATCAGTTTTATATAAAATTTTTACCAAGATAATTACAACTCGTCTACAGAGAACTTTGGATTTCCACCAACCAAGAGAACAAGCTGGATTTAAAAGTGGTTTTAGTACAATAGATCATATCCAGGTATTGAGAGAAGTCATAGAAAGGACAAACGAATATGAGTTGTCATTATGTTTTGGATTTGTAGATTATGAAAAGGCATTCGATTCTATACACATTTCTTCAGTGATTAAAGCATTGGATCATCAAGGTATAGATCCAGGATATTGTCATATTTTAAAGAATATTTATAAAAATGCAACAGCAACAATTAGATTACATAATGATACTGGAAAAATCAACATTGAGAAAGGTGTAAGACAAGGTGACTCCATATCTCCAAAACTCTTTACAGCAGTGCTGCAAGAAGTATTTTGTGGATTAAAATGGGAAACTAAAGGAGTGAAAGTAAATGGAGAGTATTTAAGTCATTTAGATTTCGCAGATGATGTAGTTGTTTTTGCAAATAATGCTTCAGAGCTGCAGGAAATGTTGCAGGAGTTAGCAGATGAAAGTAGAAAAGTAGGACTAAAGATAAATGTTAAAAAGACTAAAGTAATGTTTAATCGATTTGCTCAAAATATGAAAATAAAGATTGATTATGAAGAATTAGAAGAAGTTAACAGTTACAAATACCTTGGTCAGATTATTAATACAGATGGAAACATAATGGAGGAAATTAATCATAGAATTAAACTTGGTTGGAGTGCTTTTGGTAGAAATAACTTGATACTAAAAGGAAATATGCCTATGTGTTTGAAAAGGATGGTTTTTAACAAATGTGTTTTACCAGTTCTTACTTATGGATCTGAGACTTGGACACTTAATAGAAGAGCAATACAGAGACTTCAGACCACTCAAAGGAGTATGGAGAGATGTATGTTGGGAGTAACAAGAAGAGATCGAAAATGCAATGTATGGGTAAGACAACAAACAGGTGTTACTGACCTTATTGAAAAAATTAAAAGATTGAAATGGAGTTGGGCTGGACATATTGCTAGAAGAGATGATAATAGATGGACAATTGAAATTTTAAACTGGATTCCAAGAGATTGTAAAAGACCCAGAAAGAGACCACATGTGAGATGGATGGATGAAATAAGAAAATGTGCAGGGGTGTTGTGGAGAAGAGAAGCTAAAGATCGGAGAAGATGGATTAAACTTGGAGAGACCTTCATCCTGCAGTGGATTGATAATGGTTGATGATGATATATATATATATATATATATATATATATATATATATATATATATATATATATATATATATATATATATATATATATATATATATATATATATATATATATATATATATATATTCTAACCTATAAACACAGAGAGAGAGAGAGTCTGTAACTATAATAATATGTTTTAGTTTTATCCACTTACATCGATCACCCCTATAATTAGGCATCTTATTTTCTAATCTAATAAAGTATATTCTCGGTGATCTACAAGCTCACCAATGTGCATACTTGGCCTAGCTCAGTGGTCGGTTAGTTGTAAAAAGATTCAGCTGCAGAGTTATGCAGTTGAGATAAATAAAGAAGTTACAATCATGAAACAAATCTTGGGATGATAGAAAAAAACTGTCATCATTCCCTAATTAAAAATTTAGAATAAAATAACATCCTCTCTTTATCAAAAACACATTCTCTGAACTATAAGCTATTTGCACTTTTTAACAATGATGATAACTTCTCATCTTCTTGTTAATGTTTCCAATATATATATATATATATATATATATATATATATATATATATATATATATATATATATATATATATATATATATATATATATATATATATATATATATATATATATATATATATATTCCTATTGCCAATATGATCTGAAAATAGTTTTCTTACAGCACAATTGTAAGTTAAACTCTTTTAAGACCACCACAATTGCAATATCAACAATAATTGATCATTTCTTAATTAAAGAATAATTGTAATGACAATAATAATCTCAGATATTCTTTGTTTAATTTAGGAAAATGGTTGACAGTACTGTGCTCTCACATATGACTGGCATGGCTATAGGAAACATTTACTTTACTTCAAAGTTAATGTGTCTTCATATCTCATAGCAACTACTATATTAATTAAAAAGGTGATAATTATACTCAATAATGACATACAATTTTGAATAATACATCCCTTTTAACAAGAATCTCAGCCAGAATAATAAAAAGACAAGGGTGCTTTTTGTGTCCTTTCATCATCCATGACAACGGAATAAATTAACTAAGACTCATTATTTCGACAATTTAACTAAAATGTGAATGGAATAATGTGCAATCTGAGTTAATTACTTGGGGATAAATTCATTTTTACACTTACATAATATTTAGTTTGAAGTTTGCAATTTCATAAATAATTCTCATTAAAATGAAATGAAGTGAAATATTCTGATGTACAGTATTTAGTATGTTGGTACAGTAATTCAAAAATACTGTTGGCCGTAATACAAAAACAGTTCTTGTGAATGTTTCAGATAATTGCTAGACGTTTTGAAAAGAAAAAAGGAGACATACAGGCCAACTAAGGTAAGACTTCCTTTTTTTTTTGTTTTATATTACATGGATTTAAGTAAAAAGTCCTTAATTTCAAAAAGTGAAAAAAAAAATAAGCCGAATAAAAACTCGGCCATTATAGACAATCGCGAAGTTAAAAATTTGCCAAATTCGGCCAAAATCAAATTCCTCAGCCATAATAAAAATAAATCGCAACTCCCTCAGCCATAATAAAAATAAATCGCAACTCAAGTCTCCCAAATCTAAAAGGAATAATCAAAATTCCACTAAAAGCGTTAATAATACTCCGAATATGATGTACAAAGTAGAAATTTCCGCAAACAACGTAAACAAGAGCCTAACTACAAACACTAATAACGAAAAGTCTAATGAATGCATACTTGGAAATTTGCAAGACCCCCCAAATGATGATCCTAATGATTACTTACCTAATCAAGATAACAATTATAACCAAGAATTACACACAATTAATAAACCAAATATCACGTATATTGACCAAAACCATAGTGCAATAATGTGAAGCCCTAACCATAATGCTAAAAAGGCTCCTGATCATGTTAACACCATTAATAAATATGAAAAACATATACAAGATACTAATGATTTTCCCTCTGATCAACTTGGAGATTCCTACTCAAATTTGATAACTCATAATATACCTAGCATGCCTACTTCTCAATCATTTATCCCCAGAATTTAAAAAAAATAGAAAAAAAAATCCTACCTCTGACAACGAAGCTAGTGTTGCATCATCAGAATTCAAGACGAAGATTTCAGCTGACTCCTCCTTTAATCTGACTTTAGATCTACCAAAACACTCTAATATTAATTTACAATCATCTAATCCCCGCTTTATTAGAAAAATAATCCAATATAATAACATTAATTTTGATAAATTTGAAAGTAACATCAATTCAGAAGTGACAAAAGTCTGGAGCCTAACATATAATGCTAAGCCAGCTGACATTGTTTTCTTTAGCGCTAAAAATGATTTTCCGGAACTAGACATATATCTTCAATCAGACTCAGAAACAAACATTAACCATTCAATACCACAACCAAAATATAATGTACAAACTATTAAAACTCTTCAAAATAATATTTGTCGTCAAATCCCAGGAGATAATGAAGATGTTTCCGAACTTCACAACTCCCCGATAGAGGCGCTCAATACAAGACCCCCTAATACCCTACAAACAAAAAATAATAATGTTAAATCATCGACCGTAATGATTTCTACATCTAATAATGCACATAGTGATTTCAAAATCCCCCCTACTGATCCAAATTACGCTATAAATCAATATGTTAAACCATCTTACACCAACATTACTAAAACAGGCATCTTACAGCAGCTTAACCCAAACACAACTATGGCGAATAATTTAATGCACACACTTGATAATCAACTACACATAGCTTCCTTAACTAATAATGAAACACCTGAGTTGATGAAAATAGATTTAATGGAACAATCCACAGACACCTTTTCTGACACACATTTAACCCCAATTTCAGATACATTCTCAGTATCTAACTTTAATGATAATCAATATACAGATCTTACGATTCATTTCAATCAAACCATCCTGCTCAAGCTACTCAAATTGTTTGCTGACTATAGCAGTGACAAAAGTCTAATACTAGTGACTACCGATCCCAATTGCTCACTTTTCAAATTCCCAATTGATTCCTTATGCAACTCAATCAAACAAAACAATATGGGAGAAGAAATTCACCGCAATCTTTACCATCCAAATGATGGATACATTGCTTTAGAATTTAAAAACTGGGCTAGTCGCCATAACTTCAAAAGTGCTTTTAAAACCTTAGATAACAAATTTTTATGTTATGTGGATATTAACCGAGCTTCCACCCTCTATGGCAAAATCAAAAACTGTGTCATTGGACTTGGGAAGCATCAACTTCAAGAAATCTTTCTTCCTTTTGGTAGAATTCACAAATTCATTTACTTACCGGATGAAAGATCCGGCCTCCACTTCCTCTCTAACACAGCCACATTTGAACTTCACTTGAAGAAAGAAACAAATCCCACAGATATTCCCACCATAATAAGACTTAGAAACTCTGCCATGATTATATCTTTTCTGGATGTAAAACCACAGTGCTTCTCCTGTGGTCAAAGAACCCACCTAATAAAAGATTGTCTAGCCAAGATCTGTAACACATGTGGCACAAAAAAAAACTCGACTACATAGATGCAAGAAAAGCCCCAACAACTCAACAGATATAACAAATCTTCAAAATAAAAAAAACCTCTGTACTTTCACCTCAAACCTTTACACATAATATAGAATCAGATCAATCTAAAACAACTGAAAGAAAATCATACAGAATCGAAACTGTGCCCACCCCAACAAATGGTTTATCAGCCAGATCTCTGCCAAAACATACTCAAACCACTGAAGTGTCAGACAGTCCACAGAACTTATCTTCTCTTAAGGCCCACACCTACAATCCCAAAGTCACAAAAACATCAAAGTCTCCAAGAACACAAACACCTTTTATCAACCCTAAGTCATACAGGTCTAAAGATAATTCTAGGGATGATTCATTGCTACAAAACCAACATAGCAGATTGAATCAGGATCACACCACATCCAACCATCCCAAGGGCTCCAAAAACACATCCAGCCATGCAGACACATCTCAGACGCATCATCCTGCTAACCACAGGAATAATAAAGATCACCATATTCCCATTAAAATTTCACCTTCTTCGATCAACTCATCAGACACTGAAACTGAGATGGACCTAACTAGCTATACAACTTCCACTAGGAAAAAATCCACTCGCTTGAATGGATCCAGCTCAGAGGATGAGTATTCATTAACACAGTCATCCAATCATTACCATAACATTAAGTCCAAGTTAACCTCTAAGTCCTATACTTTAAAAAAAAATGGAAAATTGCTAATTCTATTTTGCCTAACTCTCAAATCTATTCGAAGGATGAGTTTTCTAAAGATGAAATCCTGAATGAGCTTTTGAGATTTAATAACCAAAACAGCACTCAACTCAAAATTCCTCTGGCAGTAGACTCTGACCAATCCCCAGATTATGACTAAGGTCTCTTTCCAGATAGCTGGAGTTAATGCCAGAGTCATTAATTCGCTTACACGAGTACATGCCATAAGACATTGGTTTAATTTGTTTACCCCCCACATTATGTTTATGGGCGAAACCAAATATCACCAAAAGTCCAATAGCCTCATTTTAACTGAGCTTAACAAGCTTGGCTATACATATCTAACAGTCAACCTTACAGCTACTGAAGGCGTAGGTATCTTAATAAATAACAAACAACCCCCCTAACAAGTTTAAGATCACCTACCAAGATAAGAACCTTATCTGTGCCAACCTAACTTATGGCAATAGTATAATCAATGCATTTTATGTCTACATCCCCAATAGCCATGCAATATTCCTTCGGATCATAAACACTATAAATATGATAACAGCCAACAACAACTCCCCAGCTCTCCTCTTTGGGGACTTCAATGTCTCCTATGATCACTTTATAAACAAGTATCTTCACTTGCTCAACAGACACTTTATTAATGGTAGGGGCTTCTTTCCCCATAATGCCTATTCTTACTACACCAAAAGGTATCATACATTAATAGATCTGATGTTCTACACCTCTGAACTCCATCATTGTCTGGAAGCTACTCTTCAACCTGTTCTTTTCTCTTACCATCATGCTATTATCACCACACTGCAACTAACCAACTACCCCTCATCCTTTCTCAGCTAGTCAATCAGAATGTTAACTAAAGCTTCCATGACTGAAGCCATTGTATCTGAAACATACATCCTTTTCCACAAAATTAACATTCTAAAAAGGCCCCAGAAGAGGCGTGGTTCGCCTTCATTGGGATAATCCATTCCTTGATTGCTCACTATACTAGAAACAACAAAGGGCCATCTACGCTTATGAATGAGCTTGACCAAATCAATAATAAAATAAAGAGATGCTCAACTGAACCAGATCATACCAAACACCTTCTATCACTAAAACATCAGTATAAGGAAAAACAGATGGCTATTGTGGAGTATATTTCTATTAAAAGGTCACAAAACTTTCTTACTACCCAACACTGCTGGACTCGAGGATAATTGTGATGGGCATTGGGAGCTAGGAAAAAAAAACTTAACACTCCAACCTCCCTTATTGTCAATGGAAACTATGTCACTGGTCATCACATGATTGAACACATTAGTCTTCATTTCAAAAACCGACTTTCAAAATAATTTTCCAAAGACTATCAGTGAATGGCTGGATCACCCATCTGCTATAAACTATGGCATGACAGCAGCTGATTTTAAAAACCGTCTATCAGCACTTTCTGACAGTGTTCATCCCAGGATGCATGCTATGCCAAGATTTCTAATTTCCCACCTTGATAACTTTGCTATCCCAATCATGATAAACATGATCAATCATCTATCCACTAAAAGAAGGGAAATAAATAATCTCTACCCGATTGCCTTAGTGCCATTCATCAAGAAGAACAAAGATCCAACCAACATCCATAACATAAGCCTATCTACATGACACCAATTTTAATCAAAGTTATTGAAGGTGTAATTAAAAAGAAAATCCAGCAAAAAATTTTAGACAATATTGTTCAGTCAGAATATGCAAGAAAAGGATCTTCAGCCCTGACAGCAATGGGTGAAGTCAAGATTCTCCTTGATCATATTAGATCTAATCGCTTATCAAAACCCATTGCAGTCTAGCTAGACATAACAGAGACTTTTGACTCAATCAATATTCACACACTTCTTACTCTTGTAAAAGACCTCAACATTCCTTCTCATATTATACAGATTCTTGAGAATCTTCTCTACAATAGGCTAATTCTCATCTCCTTAGATGTATTCTACACAGATGGGTTCTCCTCCGACCTGTCTATTCCTCAATGATCTCCATTGAGTGCTATCCTTTTTATATACTATCTCAACCTCCTGTTGAGAGATATAGAAATCTCATTCACTGGAGTATTCATTCCTCGCATCAAAAAATCCTTCAAGTTGTTTGCATATATGGATGATGTCCTCGTAATACTACCATCTCAAAAACATATTCCAACACTGTACAAGATTTTGGATAAATTTGCCCATGATTCACAACTTAAATTTAACTCCAACAAATCTTCATCTTGGAAAATTCTATCGGGAAAGAAAGTCTCATCTAGATTTCTAGCTGAATCCCAGGACTTTCTTGGCTTCCCTATCTCCATGTCTCAAACAGCCATGTCAAAAAAAACTACAGAACTCTTTAATCAATTCCACATCCCAGATTATTCAATCCCTTTCTAGGGTGTATCTCTCCAATACAGGGAAAAGTAGCACTACTGAACATGAAAGTCATGTCCAAGATTGCATACTACCTCCCCATCATGACAGCAACAAAAGCCTTTACCAAAAAAATCAATAGTCTATGTGCTAAACTCTTTTGGAAAAACAGTACAATGTCTATAAGCATGACAAGGATGCAATACCATCGCAAATCTAACGGAATGTCCTTTCACTCCATCCCCTCAATTATCTTTCAAATATCTCACACATTAATTCATAACCTCTTACAAAAACATGATTCCTTCAATATTTCAGAAGCTGTTCAACCGACGGTAAGACCTCCTCCTCAAAAATGCTGGCTAGACCAGATTCTCCAGCTTCTCAATCAATTTACATCTACTTTACAAAATCCATATAATACAAAAATCACCATCTGGGAAACCCACCATAAAATCAACCCTGAAATCAACTCAATGTTGCCAATGCTTGGCATCACTAATCATAGAATTACTTCAATATTCAAGTTCTTAGCTTTAGAGCCTAAATTTTTAAACTACCTAGTAAAAGTAAATATGGAAGCCATGCATACCAACTGGTTCCTCTAAACAAGAGATTTCTTAACAACATTGACCCTATCTGCCCAATCTACAAGAGGCATGATGAGACATTTGATCACACAATTTGCTCATGTACCGGACTTGGTAGTATCAAACTTTTAATTTTCCAAAAACAGTAAAACTGATATTTACAGAATCCTCTTGCTAAAAGAATCTCTACAAAGTAAACAATTTCCAATTATAAGAATGTCAGTATTTCTCATCCACTCTATCTGGAATGTGAGATGCAAATTAGTATTCACAAATCCTCCACCAGACCCAAACAGTCTATTCATTTCTCTTTTAAACAAAATCAAAAATAAAGACATGACCCTTTCCTCCAAATTTTTATTTGAAGAAACCTGGAATCTATTCCAAATTCCAAAGCCCAATACATTTCCAGATAGCTTATGACAACAATCTATAAACCACATGATTTATTCCATACCCTTGATTAATATTTCCATAAATCATCCACTACCAACCTAGTAGTGACATTATAGACTCTTATTTAGTCAATGTATTATAAAAAGTTAATGTATTAAAAAACCAATATTCTC
>JAQFVV010001769.1:0-47674 GCA_028023455.1 Epiperipatus broadwayi | reverse complement strand
ATATATATATGCTGGTTTCACCATTTACTGTGGAGTAGCTAAGACCCTAAGACCAACCATATTGAATGAATGTTTTTGCTCAAACATAGAGAGCGAACTGAATTAACTGTTATATAATATTTTAGTAAGTATTTTAAGATAATGAGTTAATGAAGTATAATATAAAAAATTAGAGAATTTTGTTATTTTTAATTTATTTTAAAAACATGTTGGCAGAAAAGAATAAGGTAAATTTACATAATTAAACAGAATATTAAATAAAGCAATTTATTTATGAAAGATTTTAATTAAAACTAAAATAGATAACATGGAAAAATAGTAACAATAGGCTACTAATAAGAAGTTTAATTAAATATAATTGGAGAAAAGGAGTATAAGTTAATAACTTTTCTTTGTTTTCAGATTTGGAAATCTGATGAAGCTCTTGCAAATAGCTCTTATAATAATAATTTCTAGAATCGGTTGAAAATTGTTTAAAAAGATATTGTTTTCAATTCCTGCTTGCTACCTTTTTATTGTTTCTGTAGATTATTTGCTCTACATGTATTCAAATCCAGTACTTTGTTTCTCTAAAGAAATGCAGAGGTAGTTTCATTGCCTTCCTCTCTCACGTCTCCTAGGACTGGAGCCATAGAATGTAGGCCAACCAAAAACCAAGAAAATACCCAAAAAATGCCTACCCTGTAGTAATTAATTATTTTTGTACTTGGAAATAAGAATAAAAAGGGAACTGCCATTCAACATACAACGAAACCCATCTTGACACATGCATGCTAGTTACCCAGTAACTACCCTCTTATTTGAAATGTGTTTGCCTTTTCTCTAAGTAAAATCTAGATATATGGTTTATTATTTTATTTAAATAAGTATTTTTATAAATTGTTTTTTTTTTTTTTAATATTGTAATGGGTATTGAACTTAATAGGGATAATGGTGATGAGAATCTTCATAATTTGGATGAAAAAATACCTCACTAAAAATGATCACCTTTTAAACTATAATTCATTTTAGGTATATGTTTTATTTCTAAAGGCAGTAAAGAGAAAACCAAAATGCAGAAAGAGACAAATTCTATCCTCCTCACACTTTTTTTTAATATTAATAATGCAGTGTTACCTAGTAAGTTCTAGTTTATTGGTATAATATTTGAGATTTAATGATTAAAAATTTGGTTTAGGTTTTTATTTGTTAGAAAAGAAAAAAGGCAGTCCCTTACCTATATTTTTTTGCCATATATTTCTCCTTAATTTAATTCAAAAGGAATTTAGAAATATATGTGATATTTTTTAAAAGAATGTAAAAATAACAAAACTTTCATTTTTCTCAGCTAGCTATGAAAGAGAGAGAGAGTACAGTCGTCCATATTTAACAATATTATAGTTTTAGAAAAAAATGTATTAACACTGTGGTCAACTGGTTGAAAATTAGCTAATGTTTAATATGTCTGCCCCTTTGCAATAAGTGATTTAAATTTCATTGGGAAAAAGTTATAATTATTTTATAATGAACTTTTTTTTGAATAGACTTTCATAATGTTTTGTATACATTTACCAATTAATGTAAAGGTCATTGGACCATATTTATATTATATTGCCCACAAAAAGAAAACTAAGAGAAATGTTTAATCATTAAATCTTAAGACGTGTGCCAATAAACTAGAAATTAATAGAGAACATTTTAAGCTTTTTGCATTTTTGTTTTTCTCTGTTTTTTTTGGTGGTTTTTTTTAAATTAAACATATACATAAAATAAAATGCTTATATATATATATATGTGTGTGTGTGTGTGTGTGTGTGTAAATTAAACCCAAGTCTAATTAATCCTTCCAGCAACGTTTGCCGACATTCGTGTTTGTCTATCACCAAAGTTTAAATAACAGGTGTGTACCTACTTTGTAATGACCTTTGTCATTGTAAGAATACTGGTAATCCTTCACACATGTAAAGTATAATTTATTTCAATTTACTTTGCATAAATAAATTTATGGGGTATATTAAGTAAATATTAATATGAGATAAACTTTAAACATTTACTTAAAGTAAAAAAAAAGACAAAAATATTAACCATATAATTCCACCAAAATTCATCTTCTTAAATTTTGGAACAATTTCCCCTTCTCACTGTATTTAAACAATTTCTGGTTAAAGTCAAAACTTTTAAATATTTTAGATCTTTAGGCTGTCGAATGGGAAAGTCTAAAATATTATTATAGTCCAAATGTGGAGGTTACTAGATAAGGTACACACTGTAATGTCTCAAATGGTAGACTTGAAATTGATGTATTTGTAATACTTAGAGTCTTCAAAAAGTAAGGATCCACTCCTTCAAAAGCATCATTGTCAAGATGATTTAGCGATACACCCGTGATTTCGATTTTCTGAACTCGAATTGTACCAAATGCACGTCTAGGAAGATGTGTCAACTTAAGGTTCTTTAAATTAAGACTATGGATACTATAAAATTGGTTAGTGAGATTAAAGTATTCTTTAACATAATTCATTGTAGAAATATCAGCACAGATTGCCCTCAAATGAGAACAGGAACAGACTGAGGAAACTTCGTTAGGGCATCTTGTGACAGCAGGTTTACAGTTACCCAGACATACAAAAATGCAAAAGCAAATGTAAAATAAAAACAATATTCATTCCGATTATCTAAAAATAAAAAATATATAAGATGTAGTGTATGCTTATATATAAAATTTAAATTTGATTTTTAAAAATTTATAAAAATCTTAACTATAGAATGTTCATAACTACTCCCAATGAATATATATATATATATATATATATATATATATATATATATATATATATATATATATATATATATATACATATATATATATATATATATATATATATATATAAAATCAGAGCAATCCAAGATAAAAATGATTTAAATGCCTTCTCTTGTAGTAGCATTTATCATAAACATAACAAAATAAAAAAAGCTTGTTTAAAGCTCATTAGCATGCTCTTCGTTTCACATATTTGACTGCAAGCTATATATAAGTCATGTGACATCTGACTTTTTATTATTACTATTATTATTTTGCTGTTGGGACTTTGGTTAAATTAAATGGCAAAGCCTACTAATATATGGAGTATCTGAATAAAGTTTAGGCCCATATGACTTTTTAGTTGGAGAGCTGACTTTAAAGACATGTAGATGTCTAAAAGTTTCAAATCTTCTTCTAACAATTAACTTTTAGATAAATGCTTTGCTTGAGTTGGTTTTTTGAATTTAATGTTCCAACTCCTCACTGAAGAGACCCATAAATTGAAACTGGTCTGGGAATGGGGACAATCCACGATAAAAATGATTTGAATGCCTTCTCTTGTAGTAGCATTTATCATAAATTAAAAAAGCTTGTTAAGAGCTCATTGGCATGCTCTTAATTTTACATATTTGTAACTGCAAGCTATATATATCAAGTGACATCTGGCTTTATATATATATATATATATATATATATAAAGAAGGAATATGAAGATATTCAAAAATGATGAATTTAAAAGAATCGAATGTCTCGAATTTTGTAAAATGGTGCAGGATAAAGTTGAAAATGATATAAAAAAAATATAGTTATGAGCTAGCAAGAAAAACTGTAAAAGAAAATAAACGTCTCAAGAATGTAAAACAACATTTTTATATTGGTAGGAAATTTATATTTGCAATAAGAAAAAAGATGGAATTATTATTAAAAATGAAATGACATTATGAAATGGGTAGAAGATGTTTATCAAGAATTATATAGTAATAAAGAACAAGTACCTCCTAATTTTACTACATCTTCTGAATTGCCCAGAATTTTAAATGAAAAAGTGAAGCATTCAATTAAATGTATGAAGAAAGGAAAGGCTCCCGGTGATGATGGAATTATAATTGATATATTAAAAGAAGCAGGTGAAGAAATAGAATTTTTTTTAGCAAAGTTATATACAAGATGTCTAAATGATAAAGATGTACCACATGATTGGAAGAATGCAGTAATAATATTAATATTTAAAAGAGGTGATAAAGAATATATTAGAATTTACAGATCTATCAAACTTATATCCGTTTTAAAGTAAATTTTTAAAAAGATAATTACAACTCATTCAGAAAGAACATTGGATTTCCACCAACCAACGGAACAAGCTGGATTTAAATGTGGTTCTAGTACAGTAAAGCATATCGTGGTAATAAGAGAAGTTATATAGAGAACAAATGAATTTGAGTTGCCATTATGTTATGGATTTCTCGATTATGAAAAGGCATTTGGTTCTATAAATATTTCATCAGTAATTAAATCATTGGATCGTCAAGGTATAGATACAGGATATTGTCATATTTTATATATATATATATAAATATATATATATATATATATATATATATATATATATATATATATATATATATATATATATATATATATATATGTGTGATGTATATAAATTGTAATAAACTAAAGATCAGCATTTCAAGCTAATGTACATGTGCTTTATTTATGGATGTTAATAATAAATGAAAACTTTCATTTTCAAAACAAGATAAAGTTTTTGCCAAAGAACAGAATGAATCCACTGATTCTTTCAACCCACATGCTTAAATATGGGCAAATCTAAAGCATTGGAAATAAAAGCTGATCTTTAGTTTATTACTATTTATATACATAGCACTATATAAATAAATATCTCATTTACATATGATCAGTTTCATTTAAGAATGACATGTCATAAATTGTTTGTAAATTCTAGAAAATTCAATAGGCATCATTCATTCAGACATGGTAAAGAGTAATTTAAAGTGATTGTTTAATATTCATAACATTCCTTTTCAGTGCTTAAGATTTATTCATATTTAAGCATTTAGATGTAAAGAATAGGTGGATTCATTCTATTCTTTTGCAGAGAATTTATCTTGTGTTGGAAATGAAAGTATTTTTTTATTATTAACATTCATAAAAAGCACATGTACATTAGCTTAAAGAATATTTATAAAAATGCAACAGCAACAAATATATTACATAATGAAACTGGGAAAGCTGACATTGAAAAAGGTCTCTCCATATCTCTGAAACATTTTACAGCAGTGTTGCAAAATTATTTTGGGGATGAAAATGGGAAACTAAAATACTGAAAGTAAATGGAGATTATTTAATTCGTTTAGATTTTGTAGATGGTAAAGTTGTTTTTGCAAATATGCTTCAGAGCTGCAAGAAATGTTGCAGGAGTTGTCAGATGAAAATTGGAAAGTAGGACTAAAGATAAATGTTAAAATGATTAGTGTAATGTTTAATCGATTTGCTTAAAATATGAAAATAAAGATTGATTATGAGGAATTAGAAGAAGTTAACAGATACAAATACCTTGGTCAGATTATTAACACAGATGGAAACATAAAGAATAAAATTAATCATAGAAATACACTTGGTTGGAGTGATTTTGGTAGAAATGACTTGACACTAAAACGAAATATGCCTATGTGTTTGAAAAGGAAGGTTTTTAACAAATGTGTTTTACCAGTTCTTACTTTTGGATCTGAGACAAGGACATTTAATAGAAAAGCCATACAGAGACTTCAGATCACTCAAAGATGAATGGAGAGATGCATTTTGGGAGTAACAAGAAAAGATCAAATATGCAATGTATGGGTAAGAGAACAAATAGGTGTTACTGTCCTCATTGAAAAAATTAAAAGATTGAAATGGAGTTGGGCTGGACATATTGCTAGAAGAGATGATAATATATGGACAATTGAAATATTAAACTATTTCAAAAGATTATAAAAGACCTAGAAAAAACCCACATGTGAGATGGAAGAAATACGAATGTGTGCAGAGGTGATGTGGAGAAGAAAAGCTAAAGGTCGGAGAAGATGGATTAAACTTGGAAAGACTTTCATCCTGTAATGGATTGATACTGATTGATGATATATATATAATATATATATATATATATATATATATATATATATATATATATATATATATATATATATATATATATAATCAACTATTAACAGTCCACTGTGGAATGAAGTTCTTTCCTAGATTAATCCATCTTCTCTGCTCTTTAGCTTCTCTTCTCCACATCACCTGTGCACACTTTCGTATATCATTCATCCATCTCACATGTGGTCTTTTTATGGGTCTTTTAAAATCTTTTGAAATTCAGTTTAATATTTCAGTTGTCCATAAATTATCATCTCTTCTAGCAATATGTCCGGCCCAACACCACTTCAATCTTTTAATTATTTCAAATGAGGACAGTAACACCTGTTTGTTCTCTTACCCATACATTGCGTTTTTGGTCTGTTCTTGTTACTCCCAACATGCGTCTCTCCCTACATATTTGAGTGGTCTGGAGTATCTGTATTTTTCTTCTATTAAATGTCCAAGTCTCAGATCCATAAGTAAAAACTGGTAAAACACATTTGTTAAAATTCTTTCTTTTCAAACGCAAAGGCATATTTTCTTTTTGTATAAAGTTATTGCTACCACAAGCACTCCAAAAAAGTTTTCTACTATGATTAATTTCATCAGATATGTTTCCATCTGTATTAATAATCCGACAAACATATTTGTAACTCTTAAGTTTTTGTAATTCATCATAGTCAATTTTTATTTTCATATTTTGAACAAATCGATTAAACATTACTTTAGTCTTTTTAACATTTATCTTTAGTCCTCATTTCCTACTTTCATCTGATAACTCCTGCAACATTTCCGGCAGCTCTGAAGCATTATTTGCAAAAACAACTATATCATCTGCAAAATATAAATAACTTAAATAATCTCCATTTACTTTCACTTTTTTAGTTTTCCATTTTAATCCCAAATTACTTCTTGCAACACTGCTGTAAAAAGATTTGGAGATGTGGTTTCACCTTGTGTTAGACATTTCTCAATGTTGACTTTCCTACTATCATTACGTAATCTAATTGTTGCTGTTCCATTTTTATAAATATTGTTTAAAATATGACAATATTGTGGATTTATACATTGATTATCCAATGCTTTAATCACTGACGAAATGTTTATAGAATCAAATGCCTTTTCATAATCTACAATTCTAAAACATAACGGCAACTCATTTTCATTTGACTTTTTTATAACTTCTGTCAATACGTGGATATGACCTACTGTACTAAAACCACTTTTAAATCCATCTTGTTCCCTTGGTTGGTGGAAATCCAATGTTCTTTATAGACGATTTGTAATTATCTTGGTAAAAAATCTGTGTAAAACTGATAAAAGGCTGTTTGATCTATAGCTTCTAATATCTTCATTATCACCTTTTTAAAAGATTAATATCATTAATCATCTGGAATATCGTTATCATTTATACAATTGATATATAACTTTGCTAATTTTTTTTCTATTTCTTCACCTGCTTCTTTTAATATATCAATTATAATTCCTTCATTACCTGGAGCCTTACCTTTCTTCAGACATTTAATAGCATGTTTCACTTCTTCTTTTAAAATTCTAAGCAATTCAGAAGATGTAATGGAAATAAGAATTATTTGCTCTTTGTTACTATATAATTCTTGTTAAAAGTCTTCTACCCATTTTATAATGTCATCTCTTTTTTTAGTAATAATTCCATCTTTTTTTTCTTATTGCAGATATAAATTTTCTACCAATACCAAAATGTTGTTTTACATTCTTGAGACTTTTATTTTCTTCTACAGCTTTCCTTGCTAGTTCACAGTTATACTTTCTTATATCATTTTCAACTCTTTTCCGTACCATTTTACAAAATTCACGATATTCAATCCGTTTTAATGCATCATTTTTGTATATCTTCATACTTCTTTTTTCTTCATAAAATCTCTAGTCTCAGTAAAAGTTTTATTGGTAAACTGCTGCTTTTTTCTACCAGCTATTTTTGTTGCAGTTTTTAAAAGTGTATCATTTATTTTCACATTAATTTCATTCAAATCTGAATCATGATCAAAATCTACTATTACTTGAAACCGATTTGTAAGTTATAATTTAAATTCATTAGAATGTTTCTGAAGATTAGGAATATCAACTGTAAAAATGTTTATTAATAATTTTTGTCTCTCTAGATTTGCATTAACAGGTATCATACATTTTACTAATCGATGATCATTTTCTATGTTAAATTTATTAAGAACATTACATTCTTGAAGTATGTATTTTCTGTTAGTCAAAATATAACCCAATTCTGCTGCACCTTCATTGGAATGATTCCATGTCGATTTCCTTTTAACATGTTTTCTCAAAAAATATTTCATAATATAAATTTCTTTTTTTTCTTCAGAAAACTCCACTAGTCTATGTCCTTTCCCATTTCTATTACCATAACCAAAATTACCTCAGCACTTTCATCTTTCATTTGTTTAACAATTCTTGCATTAAAGTTTCCCATAACATTTTTAAAATGCTGTTTAGCTTTTGTACATCCATATAAAATCTTCTACTACTTCATCACTATGAGAACTTGTTGGGTCATAAATATGTATTGTCTGCATTTGGTATCTGCTGTTATGTTTTATAACTAATCTTGCCACTCTGTCTGAAACACCATCAATCTCCACAATGATGTTCTTCCACTTTTTATTTATAATGAATACTACTCCACTTGCATTTTCAATATCTGGGACTTTACAATAAAGCACATGTCCACTTTTTTAATCAATTGTCTCTTCACCTTTTCTTCTAATGTCAAAATGTCCAATAATGTCCCATTTAATACAAGACAGTTCTTCATATAATTCATGCAATCTTCCTTCACTTGAAAGTGATCTGCAGTTGTAAGTACTTAAATAAAAAGTTGTAATCAAATGGCAGCCTTGCCTTCTGGGAATAAGAGCCATGGTTTATTTTGTGTGTTATAATTGTATATATGTATTAGAAAATATTTATCATTGACACAAACATTCATTCTGCCTTATCAGGTAACTGAGAAGAAAGACCATGGTGTTTCTTGATATTAAACTCAGAGGTGATAAGCCAATAAAGTCACCATGCTGGAAAATGTGTGTTGGTGAGTATCCCATGCATGTTCTTATACTATATGAATAATCACATAGTAATAACAGTTGCAATGACAAGAACATATGGAGTGGACATTAGGAATTTGCCCTACTTGGAACCTTTAAGGCCTCCAAGAAGAATCAATGAGTCTTCTTTCAGTTAATAGCAAACTTCTTTCTGCAGCCATATATATATATATATATATATATGAAAAACAAAACAAGTTTTATTTACGTAAAAACCTGCTATTGCTTGTATTAATGATCAATAGTTGGAGCTTTACCAAGACCTCCAAACAAGCGTATTTGTTTACATAAACGTCAGAGTCAAAATTTACTGTCTTTTTCATTTTGCTCCACCTTCAGATTAGCTGATTTCTAGCTGATTTGCTCTCATCAGTGAAGGGATAGGAGTTAGAAACTAGACCTAAATATTAACTCCAAGCGTTTATGCAAAACGTTTCTATCAGTTTGCAAGCATGAATTTTGTAGACACCTAAATGTCTTCAAACTCAGCCTATCAAACTAGATAGCTATGTGGGTCTGATATATATATATATATATATATATATATATATATATATATATATATATATATATATATATATATATATATATATATATATATATATATATATATATTATGACAAATAAATTATGGTTAGCCAGCTACAAATTATTTTTTAGCGTTATAGCGTCCATGTTGTAGCCAATTCTAACTAAATGAAATTATGGCCTTCCACGTTGTAGCTAAATTTAACTAAATGAGAATGATTCTTTACTCAGTTGATTTTATAAAACTTATTAAATTGATATAAAATATATTTTGTAATCTTTGGATCAGTCATCCACATTATATTTCAAATATAACTAAAATGATTAGGATAGTTTACAAACATAATATATATTATCGGACACTTTAAGCTAATTATAACTTTATTCAAATGGTCGCACATTCTCAATATTTATTTCAACTCAGGCAAACACCCTATGCATTAATTACAACTTATATTGAATCTATCTCGCACTTAAAATTTGTGGCCAATCTGTATTCCAATTGTAACGTTTTAAGATTGGATCAATGGATGCTTCATCACTCCCAGCCAATATGATTTCTAAGTCCTATTGGGGATGATGATGATAGTAATTATTGAACATGTATTTTCACAAAAGGTGTGATATTTTAGAGATAAATTTAAATTTGCATTTGCAAACATTAAATGTTCTGTAATGGAAGATTATGCTTCAACAATGTTTTTATTCTACAAATGGAAAATGTTATGAATGAGATTGCGGGCCAACAATGATCTGGGATTACACACATAAACCATATACTGCACAGATTTTTAAAAAAGGAAACACCATAGTATGAATTCTGTTATAGAAAATGCCAGCTATATATATATGATATTGGGATTTTAATTGATGTCTTTTCTTCCCCTTTTATTTTTTAATTTAAATAGGGGTGGGGGGGGGTTAAGAACGAAAATACTTCTGCGGATTTAAAGATTGTTTGAATTATTTATAAAACCGTTTAAAAATATTATTTCAATTATAATTACAATATTATTTTTAATTAACGGATATTTTTATTTATTTTACATATATATATATATATATATATGTTAAAACGAAGATTTGCACGGGTTAAATATATAAAATACATATTTTGCGGGTTCATCCGTGTTAAAAACTTTTAATATCAATATACTGACGTTTCGACTTGGTCACACAAGCCATACACAGAGTTATAAAAAGGTAGAAAGACGGTTGTAGAGGCGCTACAATCACTGGTTTGAATAAAACATTAAAAATCCCACCAATAGCAAAAATGTTAAATTTAAGAATGTTTTTTAAAGAAATCTTTCCAAATAGGAGGAAGTTTGCACATATCATCTCGCTTATTGATACAATCTGGCCTTTTAAGTATCTCAATGGCTTCTCTGATTTTGCATTGGTAGAGATTATCACATCTGGATATGATCCTGGTACTAGAAAAATCTATTTTATGACCTGAATCTATAGTATGGAGTGAGAGTGCTGATGATGATGAGTGTTGTTTAACTGCACTAGGATGCTCATCTCTCCTAACACTCAGCATGCTAATGCAGTTAAACAACACTCATCATCATCAGCACTCTCACTCCATACTATAGGTTCAGGTCATAAAATAGATTTTTCTAGTACCAGGATCATATCCAGATGTGATAATCTCTACCAATGCAAAATCAGAGAAGCCATTGAGATACTTAAAAGGCCAGATTGTATCAATAAGCGAGATGATACGTGCAAACTTCCTCCTATTTGGAAAGATTTCTTTAAAAAAACATTCTTAAATTTAACATTTTTGCTATTGGTGGGATTTTTAATGTTTTATTCAAACCAGTGATTGTAGCGCCTCTACAACCATCTTTCTACCTTTTTATAACTCTGTGGATGGCTTGTGTGACCAAGTCGAAACGTCAGTAGATTGATATTAAAAAGTTTTTAACACGGATGAACCCGCAAAATATATATATTGAACAAACGGTTCAATTCACGATATGTAAATATGACATAATTAATAGTGTTAATTAAGGACCATGTATAAACAAATAAATAAAAGAATATATTAAACGGTCATTCAACTTTACAAGTAATTAAATATATGTATGTAGTATAAAAATATAGTTAGTATCTGGGAGGTTTATCACTTATATAGTAGAGCTGTATAAAGTAATTAATTATTCTTAGATAGATTTTATTCACATATTTTTTTTGTTTATTAATAATTTGGTAATACTTGTTTTCTTTTGTGAGTCACCTGGGAACATGGAGGACTAAATAGGATGAGTGAATTGTGTAGGCAGTTTGGAATAACTCCGAAGGCGAAAACTGTCGTGGATATAGTTTTTTTTGGTTAAGAACAATGGAAGGACTGGTCAGCGGTAGGAATATCAGAAAGATTTTGAAAAGTTAAAGGTGAATATAAAAGAACTTTTTTTTGTCTTGCCTCAGTGGAAAAGAAGAAAAAGAGAGCCTTGAATCCTAGCAAGGAGGAGCAAAAATCTATTTCTTAAGAAGTTTAATATTTTTTCTTCCAAAAAATGTCGGGGTAATTGGATTGTGTGCTAGTCGTTACTCGACTCGTGGACTCGTCATGAACTCATCTGACCGGACTTGCGAACTGTCATAATAAATCAAGAGATTTTGTTCCATCGAAGAAATGTTGATTCAAAATCGTTCGAGATTTAGACCTTTGAAAGAGTACGCCAACTGCTCCACCTCTGAAACCTATCGCCGGACCTAACGACCATTGGAACTATTTGCCATCCGTGAGATCCACCAGATTAAGTTCGTGGCAAGACGTCAATACGGACTTGTTTAATTGCGCGAATACAGGTAAAGTGACATGTCACCAACTATTTTCAATATATGTATCTAAATAAAGAACTCGTGTTACCTCAGTTAATTGCTATATTAAAATTTTATATTTAAAAGTTAGATATATGACTATATTAATCATACAGCTCACATATATATATGTATTTGCATTATTTGGTGTGTGGATGAATGAGCGTGATATATGTGTGGGTATGATAATGAATGGCCTGAGTGTTTGCATAGCAATCTTATATGTAGGTACGAATGAGATTTATTGGGAAGGGATATGATCGAGTAGAATAAATCCCATCAGCCCGGGTTAGAGTAAGGATTTCGAGCTTTAGGCTATCGCAAAATAAATATACGCGTGAGATAGTGTTGGTTAGTTTATAGCTTTGTTCTCTAGATAGACAGATGTCCCCAACCTTGAGATTGAGCTCGGAAGATGCATCACCATATCAGATATATATCAGAACCTGTATATATGTTTTCGAGGAGGTAATTCCTACTTACTGGTAAGATTGGCGCGTGAGATGGGTTCAAACCATGCTCATAAATACCTCTCGTCGAAGCTTCGGGTGAAAATCCACAATGGAGGATTATAGATATGTCGGTGGGTGTTATAATGGCGTCCCAACTAACGGGCAGCGAATGTTAGAGAACGGGCAGTACATTTTTTTTAAAAAAAAAGGGAAAATAAAAGCGATAGTGGTGATAAAGCGGTAAGAGCTTGAAAACATATGGGAAAGACGGTAGATGGGCATGTTCTGGGGCGAATATGTGGATGAAAAGGTTCTCATAAGGTCGTGGGAAATAGCGTTGATGTATGTTGAAACATATATATAAAGTCAGGGTTTAGAAAGCAGAGGTTAAGAATTTATCCAATAGTGAGATATCATAAACGATATCGTTCAAGAGGATAAGAAGGGGCAAAGGTATCAGGTGGGTCATGCCGGGACCACTGGAAGCCAGGGTGATGAACCTGGCACATAACCTTAATAATAAGATAGATAAAGAAATGAAGCCAAAAAATAAACAAAATGGAGAAAAGCAGAAGGCGACGGAAGAGAAGGAAATAAATATATCCGAGAAGATTTTAGAAAAATTGGAAAGTCTGGAACTCCGATTTCAGGAGATAGAACGGAGACTAGGGATAAAAGATGAGGGAAGGGTGGAGAAACCTAACGAGAAAGAAGTAGAAGGAAGTTTAGATGAAGGGAAGAGGGATGTAAATCAAAGACCGAGGCCTAGCGAGACGGAAAGGCCAGAGCATATGGGAAAATGCAAGGAGGTGGCGGTACATAACCAAGTGAACCACTTTCTAAAGGTACGACCGTTTGCAGGTCAAATGGGGGAAGCTCCCGTAGAACATTTACGGAGCTTACGAAGATACTTCGACATGAATCCCATGCCAGAGGAGGGAAAGTTGGTGGTAGCGTGCAGTCATTTAAGTGGGAATGCCCAAGAGTGGTGGGACTCATTGTCCCAACAGCCCACAACCCTCGAGGAGTATCAGAGGATGATACAAGAGACTTTCTGGTCGGAAGACCGCCAAGAACTCGTGCAGTACCAAATCATGCGAGAAAAATACGGGGAGGAAAAGGAAGAAAATTTTTCTCAATTTTTTCACCGTCAAGTGGCGAGACTAAGGACGCTGGACGCGTGTCACATGTCTGAAAGTCACATCATTCGAATTGTAAGGCACAATATGCCTATGAACGTGGAAAGGATGATGTTGGGAATGAGGAAGGCATCCATTGGAGAAATGGCGGAGCTGCTTAATGCTCTGGACATGAGTATATACGATCATAATGCACCGTTAGAGCGATGGAAGCAAGGCAGAGATAGGACAAATATCCAATGTGGGGCAGAAGAAGGACACACCAGCGGGAATGTCACACCTGGGAAGAGTGGTGAGGATGGTCATAGACCGAGATGGCCATACGAACCGGAGGCTCAACGTCCGCCGGAGAAGCCGAAGCTCACACAAGAAAAGGGATCGTGGACACCGAAACAGAAAGGTGATCCCGGGAAAGTAAAGGAGAAGAGTCGTTTAAGAAGCCGTTCAAATACAAAGAAGGTATTTGAAGGCTATCGCACCAGGGGGGTATGTAACAAACGGGTTCGAATTCACGCATATGTAAATATGACATAATTAATAGTGTTAATGTAAGGACCATGTATAAACAAATAAATAAAAGAATATATGTAAACGGTCATTCGAACCCGGTTACAAGTAATGTAAATATAGTGTATGTGCGAGTATAAAAAATACGTAGTTAGTATCTGGGAGGTTTGCGATCACTTATATATGTAGAGCTGTATAAAGCGCAATTAATTATTCTTAGATAGATTTTATTCACATATTTTTTTTTTGAGTTTATTAATAATTTTGGTAACACGTGTTTTCTTTTGTTGAGTCACCTTGTGAACATGTGAGGACTGAAATAGGATGAGTGAATTGCTGTAGGCAGTTTGGTAATAACTGGCGCCGGGAAGGCGGAAAACTGGTCTGTGGATATAGTTTTTTTTTGTGTTGAAGAACAATGGAAGGACTGGTCAGCGGCGTAGGAATATGCAGAAAGATTTTGAAAAGTTAAAGGTGAATATAAAAGAACTTTTTTTTTGTCTTGCGCTCGAGTGGAAAAGAAAAGAAAAAAAAGGAGACGCGGCTTGAATCCTAGCAAGGAGGACGCAAAATCTATTTCTTAAGAAGTTTAATATTTTTTTTTTCAAAAAAATGTCAGGGTAATTGGATTGTGTGCTAGTCGTTACTCGACTCTGTGGACTCGTCATGAACTCATCTGACCGGACTTGCGAACTGTCATAATAAATCAAGAGATTTTGTTCCATCGAAGAAATGTTGATTCAAAATCGTTCGAGATTTAGACCTTTGCGAAAGAGTACGCCAACTGCTCCACCTTTGAAACCTATCGCCGGACCTAACGACCATTGGAACTATTTGCCATCCGTGAGATCCACCAGATTAAGTTCGTGGCAAGACGTCAATACGGACTTGTTTAATTGCGCGAATACAGGTAAAGTGACATGTCACCAACTATCTTCAATATATGTATCTAAATAAAGAACTCGTGTTACCTCAGTTAATTGCTATATTAAAATTTTATATTTAAAAGTTAGATATATGACTATATTAATCATACAGCTCACATATATATATGTATTTGCATTATTTGGTGTGTGGATGAATGAGCGTGATATATGTGTGGGTATGATAATGAATGGCCTGAGTGTTTGCATAGCAATCTTATATGTAGGTACGAATGAGATTTATTGGGAAGGGATATGATCGAGTAGAATAAATCCCATCAGCCCGGGTTAGAATAAGGATTTCGAGCTTTAGGCTATCGCAATATAAATATACGCGTGAGATAGTGTTGGTTAGTTTATAGCTTTGTTCTCTAGATAGACAGATGTCCCCAACCTTGTGATTGAGCTAGTTCGGTGCATCACCATATCAGATATATATCAGAACCTGTATATATGTTTTCGAGGAGGTAATTCCTACTTACTGGTAAGATTGGCGCGTGAGATGGGTTCAAACCATGCTCATAAATACCTCTCGTCGAAGCTTCGGGTGAAAATCCACAATGGAGGATTATAGATATGTTGGTGGGTGTTATAATATATATATATATATATATATATAACAAGTCCTAAATTTCGTAACTTGCTGTTAAGTTTGCATTTTATGATCAGTAGATGGAACTTATTAATAGCTCAAATCAAGCTTTTATTTCATAAGTGCTTAAAGATAAAAAAAATCAAAATCTCTATCAGGGATCCCTATCTCCAGACTAATTTGTTTCAAGTTTGTGGCTCACTATAGTGGAGCACTGGGATTCTAGAAACTAGATCTAAAATGCTAACTCAAAAGTCAGCACTTATAAAACATGTTTCTATCAATTTGAAACGATGAACTTATCAGACACATAAATGACTTTAAATACAGACTTACAAACCAGATAGCTATATTGGTCTAAATTCAGATCAGATTCACCATATAGTAATAGCCTCTGCAATATATAGCATTGCAAAAGCCTTCAAAGTTACTTTTATAATAATTAAAACAAATAATAATTTGTGTAACTTGCTTTTAAGCTTGCATTTTATGATCACTAGATGGATCTTACCAATAGATCTAATCAAGCTTTTATTGTATAAGTGCTGAAAGTGATAAAAATCAAAATCTCTATCAAAGGTCCTTATCTCCAGACCAATTGGTTTTGAGATTATGGCTCACATCATTGGAGAACTGAGTCTTTAGAAACTTGATCTAAAATACAAACTCAAAAGTCAGCACTTATAAAACATATTTCTATCAATTTGAAAGAATGAACTTATCAGAGATGTAAATGTCTTCAAATCCAGCCTTACAAACCAGATAGCTATATGGGTCTGAATTCAGCTGTTTCACCATATAGTAATAGCCTCTGAAATATATGGCATTGAAAAAACCTTCAAAGATACCCTTATAATAATTAAAACAACTCATAAATTTCGTAACTTGCTTTTAAGCTTGCATTTTATGGGCACTAGATGGAGCTTACCAATAGCTAATCAAGCTTATATTTTATAAGTGCCGAAAGATAAAAAAATCAAAATGTCTATTGAAGGTCCCTATCTCCAGACCAATTGGTTTTGAGCTTGTGGCTCACCTCAGTGGAGCACTGGGAGTAGAGAAACTAGATCTAAAATACTAATTCAAATGTCAGCACTTATAAAACATATTTCTATCAATTTGAAAGCATGAACTTATCAGAAATGTAAATGTCTTCAAATCCAGCCTTACAAAACAGATAGCTATATGGGTCTGAATTCAGCTCAGTTTCACTGTATAGTAATAGCTTCTGCAATATATAGCATTGCAAAAGCCTTCAAAGTTACATTTATAATAATTAAAACAATACTAATTTTTGTAACTTGCTTTTAAGCTTACATTTTATGGTCACTAGATGGAGCTTACCAATAGCTCTATTCAAGCTTTTATTTTATAAGTGCCAAAAGAGAAAAAATCAATATCTCTATTGAAGGTTTCTATCACCAGACCAATTGATTTTGAGCTTAAGGCTCACCTCAGTGGAGCACTAGGAGTATAGAAACTAGATCTAAATTACTAATTGTCAGCACTTAGAAAACATGTTGCCATCAATGTGAAAGCATGAACCTATCTTAGACATGTAAATGTCTTCAAATCCAGCCTTACAAACCAGATAGCTATATATGTCTGAATTCAGCTCAGTTTCACCATTTAGTAATATCCTCTGCAGTATATGGAGCCAATTATATTATCTCGCTGATACTGTGCTGATGAGATTTATTCACACTAGTTTACTTAGTCTCAGAAGTAGACTTGGGAGTTGTGTTGTTATTTATATGATTTGAATTGTAAAAATCGTTTATCTCCATGTGATTATTGAATGTTTTTCCATCTTATACCTATAGCCAAGTGTCAGATCATTTATTGATAAAAGAAGAATAAAAGCTGAATTGATTTTCTTACAAAACAGCTGTAGTAAAGTTAGTGATTAAAACTTGATTTTCCATTGTCTTCGTCCATATTATGATTTATTACAAGTTCATAAGTAGACCAATTGGATTGATTAGTATTAATAATTTATTCTATGACACACAGCATAATACAGACTCATGCATAAAGTATTAATTTAAAAGATATGGAAAAATCCATCATTAATGTATAACTTTAATTATCATTTTAAATCATTTTGTATTTATCACTTAAACTTCATATCATCAATTTTCAATATTCAATCATCATTTGAGTAAGTAATCAAGCAAAGATAAAACATAGTTAATGAATAGAATTATTTATTTCTATTTTGGCAAAATAAAACATAGTTAATTAATATAATTCTTTACTTCATTTTTGCAAAATCAGAGTATATATAATTGATGGAGTTATTTATTTCATTTTGCAAGATATAGTTTGATAAGAGTATATTTAATTAATGGAGCTATTTATTTCATTTTGCAAAACGTAGTTTGATATTATTTTTAGGTTTTAAACCCCTTTACTTTATTTTTAGTTAATGTGCATTTGAAGTAAAATGCAAAAATTTTAGTTTTATGTTATAATTGAATATAAATATTTAATCATATGTTAGTTATTATAGACTTATCAACTAATTGATAATTTGAGAGTACTAAAAAAAAAAAATGGCGAATGTAAAGGAAATTTTGTAGTTTATTATTTGAAGTTTAGGGTTATACTACTTTAATTCTATATGTTTATCAGAAGTGACTGGTAACGGAAAACCATTGTGCAATAAAATGTAAAGATTTTATTTTGCTTCATTATGTTAGTGTAAAATAATATAATGTGTTTCATAAATCTTTCAGGATGTTTTGATAGATGAAATGTGTTAGACTAGAAATTAGAAAATTATATTGTGTTATCTATTCTTATGTAAATTTTAACCATTAATTGCTGCTAAAGACATCCAGAACTTGTTCTTGTACCAATTAGAAAGAAAATAAATGTTTGCTTAACTATTTTTAATTTTGTTAATAAATGTTTTATTATTCAAAATTGGATTCAGAATTCTTCTTTAATATACATTCGTGTTTCATATTTCCACACATGCTCACACATTTACTTTATTTAATATGATATGATTGTGCTTTTCATTTAATTTAATGATAAACATACAGATATGATGATGTTGATTTCCTTGATCCAAACACTGTATGCGATGTCAATTATTTACTGAGTTTCTAAAAAGGCTTTATCATTTAATAATTGTTTAGATGATGAATTGAAATCAAAATGTGCCTGATTTCTTTCATTATCTAACTGCCATTATTTAGTTAGGATATTGCTTAATTTATATCATTATTTTCATTATAAGTAAATAGTAGTTGTTGAAAAGTAGATGTTAATTTAGGTTATGTAATAAATTAATTCCCTGAGATATTCAGCTTTTAATTCAGATTAAATATTAAATATAGTTAACTAGTTTAAATTAGTGTATAATTAAAAGTTCAGTAATGTTAGTATTATTTTATTTTTAATTCCAAGTTACTACACAGTACAGTGATTAAACATTACATTCGGTTATTAATTTAATTTTCTAATATGATAGAGGTTGTTCAATGCATGTGGATGATGGGAGGAGGTGAAGTATAGACTTACTTGTTAATTTTAGCTGGTAGAATTTTACCAAATTAATCCTTATTTATTATAGAATTTGATAGATGTTTTATTTCGTAATAGTTATAATATTTCCTCCCACATCTAATGTACATTTTACACCTCACAGACCTCTGTATCCCTCAACTGAGCTAGGCTAATGTGAAACTTTGTTTAAGAGCCTCACTGATAGCTTTATGATAAAGTTAAATCAATAGTTTATACTATGATCCATAGAATTGGCACCCTAGGTATTTGTTAGTGATGTGATTGGTGATGAGGGGTTACTATATATATATATATATATATATATATATATATATATATATATATATATATATATATATATATATATATATATATATATATATATATATATATATATATATATATATATATATATATATATATCATATATTGTACTGTTCAACCGCTTACTCCATTAATATGTGCATGCACACAAATCAAACATGAAAAGAAATATGGTGACATGCCAGAATAAGGAGAAATTTAAATACTTTACCATAATATTATTACAGACACAGAAAATACTTATAAAAATGTTCATTCTTACATATATTTGGGAGCTGACTCTAAACCAACCCCTCGCACCACTCTCAGAAGAAAAACTAATTTTTTTCCTGAAAGGTTATGCAATTTCAATTATTATTGGGCATATATGAATATAAATAATTATTCAAAAAAATTAATGAACAAGTATCCTAGTGATAAGTAAATATTTAAGACCTGGTAAGATAATTTCTCATTTGCTAGCTCAGCGTACTCTATTCTCAGTTAAAAGAATGGGAATCGGAAAACTCGCATAATTAATTAATAATATAGTTAGAGAAACTAAATGACAAATAAAATAAAAATATATGGCAGTGGTCACTTTAGAATTATGAAATATAAATATTTTATTAGCCTATTATACCATACCATTTATAATATGAATAAAAAAATTAACATTCCGCAGATTGATTAAATATACAAACGAATATTATACACAAATTAAATCATTTTAATAAGACAAAATTATAACCATAAAGAAATGCTTGTCAAAGCAATCATTAAACTAAATAAAGGAAAATTTATTTTATAATAAAAAATGAATTAAATAACTGATGCATGAGATAGTGATCTGTGGATTATAAACTCACACATGTGCATTAAGCAAACAAGTAAAAATTAACAAGTTACATGAACGTTGTGTTTGTGTACATATGTACATAAGACATACACTTACAAAATGTGTATTAAATATAAATAAAATAAACACACACAAAAATAGTGTACCCAATAAAGTCAGTAAGCTTCACCCTTCTATGGGTTTTGAGTGGGATATACATCTATTGTGGCAAGGGCTGCACTTGACTGTTGAACAAGTTCATAGAATTGATCATCATCACTTTGCTGTTTGAATCGCAGCATTTACATTCTGTTGGGATGGTAGGAGCAGAACTGGACATACACACTGAAACTGGCTTCTACCCCATAATCATTCTATATACAGGAGAGTGTTTGATGTGCATCTTTAGGCTGGACAATGGATATTATACACTATAAACAGTCTTTTCTTGTTTTACAAATCCTATGATAATTACAGGCTTCAATGACATGTTGCAATTAAACTTTCATCGGCATCAACTGAGTTTATGGTGGAATAAACATCTGTCCATTATTTACCTTTCCATTAGTTGGCTAGATAACTGATGTTCTCTACACCACTTAATTGTCCGATGTTTAAACCATCGATTACTGACTGGTTAACTGCTCGAATGATTATTTGGATGCTGCATGACTTACTGTCCATTGGCTTAGAATGACTGAAGAAATTTTTAATTAGAGTAAATGCCACAGATTAGGTGAATGAGAATGCATGATCAAAAGAGTGCAAGACTTTGCATGGATCCATTAATAGCATTAGCTTAACAATAAAATTAGACATTGGCTCCCTATAAGAATTGTCTTTGAAGACCAAAAATGAACTGTCTTCTGCCAACTTCAGAACAGAACACTTCTTCAATATACCCTTAATTCAGCTATCCCCTACAAGAAAGAAAAATCAATTAATTATTTTTTTTTGTTTTTCTAATTGGTTTAGACGATTCATGAAACATTCCAATGCAATCACCTAAGTGCTTTAAGAATTTGATTTCCAATAAGTTTTTTTTTTATTTCTCCATTCAGATCACAATATCACTAATGAAAAATTTTAATAAATGATATCATCTTTTTCATTTTTCTTTAGTAAATACATTATTACAATCGAAGTTTATATATATATAATTATTCAAAACATATATTTAAGTGTAATATATATATATATATATATATATTACACTTAAATTGGAAATTCCTCTCTCCCAGCATTATCACAAGTTTAATTAAGTTCTTTTTTGTCCAGTTGAAATTAGTTTAGAAAGATAGGAAATCAGAATGCCTTTAGGCTTTTTTTAAATTTAAGACAATGACTACCCTCCTTTGCTCAAATGCAACTGAATAGAAAAACAACCATTATAACCCCGATTTTGAAATCATTTTTAACTTATTTTTAAATAGTAATATTTCAAATTTTCCTTTTTACATTGATTGTAAACATTAAAAAAAATACAGAATAACAATGTGTTAAATAAATGCCATTTCTTTAACAAACAAAAAAAATTATAAATTATAAATACATTTTGGTGTTTCTTTTTTTTAAAAAAAAAAAACAAAAAAAAAATTACAAATACATATTTCTAAGCCTTTAAATATTGGCTTTAATCATATATGTGTGTGAGTTTATGTTATAGCCACAGTTCTCTCTTAATTTATAATAAGTTTGATTAAAATATATAGTATATCCCCCCCATTTAATGACTTTTTATGTATTTTTGGCCATTAATTTGTCTAACATTATCTTGTGCTTGGCCACATCAAATGAGCCTGGCACAATATATATATATATATATATGTATTACAATATATATATATAGTGAATTAGTTAGATCTAGTGAACGGTCTGTTTCACCTATTATATTCTATAATTCATTTCACTCACATTGCGTGTATTTCTTTAATTTAAAACTTTGAGTGTGCCCATAATATTGTTGAGTAAAGTGTGTATAATTGCCTTGTTAACTATAATGTGAAGATGCAGTCATAAATATTTATATATGCACATATTCCTTTATTTTTGTTAAAACTGAAGTAAACATAGCAGTGTATAGTTAGAATTTAGGTATATAACAAAGTAATAATTTTAAATTTATAAAATTATTCATTTAAATTTTAATATTCATTTAAAATAATTTTCAGGTTCTATTGTATGCTTAAAATTACACAGTCAATAATTGGTTTACGAGTTTTGACATTTTGTCTAAAAATAATAATTTGGCTGAAAATTGACCTCATTTAAAATTATAGTCAAAAACAATTTAGAAAATCCAGTCAGGCATAAATTCATACTAAGTGCAATTGGACAACCCAAGGGAATATAGCTTTTAACTCCAGATTTAGCTGTGGGAATATTAAAAACTAAGTGAAAATTTAGTTAAAGGCAAAGTTCTAAGTCAGTGAAGAAGTGATGTTGCAAAAGTAAAAGGGAGAGGGAAATATTGTGTAAAATATGGTATAAAAAGCCTGTAGTGGCCATCAAATTTTGTTGGTGATGCATTTTCTAAAAAACAAGGTTGAAAAATAATTTAAAAGCTATTCCTGAATTACTTTGACTAAGCTAAATTCTGAATAAGCCATTACCAAAGCCATTAAAATGAGGAATGTTGGATCAGGGATGATAGACTGTCATCTATCTCTCACAGAAAACTGCTACAGAATGAAATAAAACATCAACCTCAGCCCGACCCCAGTATGGAGAAACTACACCTGAAATGCTAGAGAGTTCTTGACTGAAGTGATGGAGAAAAGCCACCACTGAAGTAATATACAAAGCTGCATCCAGATTTAAACCTAGAAATGCCACATCTGATTTAATAGAGAGATGACACACAGTAAAGAACGCCTTGAACGACTTACTACCAAGTATTACTAGTAAATCATTCTGCACAATATGTTAGTTTCATTACTAAACCAATTCTAAATTAAAAGCTAGCTAACTCATCATGTCTTATATTTAATTATATTATTCAAATGTTAAACTAAACTGTTTATATTAAATTGACATTAAAGCTTAGAGCATTCTCAAAATTCTGCTCAATCATAAATATTTTAAGTAATCATAAATATTTAGATTCTATAAAACCATACAAACAAATTTTTCATTTCTAAATTATAACTTTATTGATCGTTTCCTGAAATTTGTTCTTATGCCATCTATGTTTAGTATTTAATTTTATGTTTATTAATTTATGCTATATTCGTCAGAATGGAGTTTTGGGGGGGGGGGGGTTAATAATTATTGGAGGGGCGATTAAGCACCTTTCAATTATGTTAGAATATTATAATACAAAGAAAATTAGGCAAAAGTCCCTTATGAAATCAAACTATTATTTACACTAGAATGAATCAGTTATTTATAATGCGCAAAATAAGATATTTAAAACTCATCTTTTGAGTAAGTTATTTAAAAATGGATATTTTGTGTAAGCTCTTTAAAATAGTATATACGTAAGTTATTTTAAAAAGCAATTTTCTGTTTAAGTTATTTAAAAAGCAATTTTTTGCTTAAGTTATTTAAAAATCAATATTTACTTAATATTAGACTTGAGTTATATAGCATATAAGTAATATTTTAAATCATAGTAAATTCTTAATTTTGCTGTAACTCTCCTTAATTAAACATTAAGCTATACAGTTATCCTTAAATCAGATTCTTATTATTGCCTTATAATGTGACTAAATAATACTATTTATGAACTGACAAGTGGTATGGCGCTGATAGAAGCTAACATTTGGCGAAATTAATTTAGGAAATGTTAAATTAGTGTGGAAAATGTGTTTCTAGTTAGTCTAAATATGCATAACTTATTACTATACATATAATGGCCTACATCAGGATCGTTTCCACATCAAGTCACACCTCAAAAGTTTAGGCAATTGTTACATTTATCTATTTGAAGTAACAAAAGTATTACAAAGGCTCATTAAGCCACCATTCTATTCACGTGAATAAAAGGGTCTTTTTGTATTATAGCAAGAAGCCCCGTCAGGGTAACTGATTACTAGTTTAATGAACCTCAATTAAGAACACATTCGAGCTGCATATATTGTGATACTATAGTTTGTTATGCCCTAGAATCTGATGTTGAATGCCCAACATCAGTTCAACATCCCATAAAACTTATCATTGGTTTTCATCTGAATCAGAATCTGAATTAATGCATTTATCTGTGTAGTAATAAGAGATATATAATCTTACTTTTATGATAAGTTATGTTTAAACTTGATCTCTTTAACTCTTACTGATTTTCATGATATAAATCATGGCATATGTTAGGACATAAGAAATGGCATAAGCATATTGTCAGTTCTGCAAAGGCATAAACTAATTAAACATTTTGCATGTGAGCAAATATCATTGTCTTTGTGTATTGATTGTTGATTATCACATTAAGCAAATGTAAATCTAAGAACTCACTCACCTATGTGTGAGAAGTATATATATATATCCACAGATGGCGTTCTACCAAAAACACCGATCAAGCGTATGTTTTGTTTACAAAAACGTCAGAGTAGTTAGTATTCACTATCTCTAACTATAATTCCACTTTCAGATCATGATTTCAATCTATTTTCTATCATCAGTGAAAGACAGGAATAAAGAAACTAGATCTAAATACAAACTCTGAGCGTTTATGAAACAATTTCTATTCAGCTTGCAAGCATGAATTTTTTAGACACGTAATGTCTTCAAACTCAGCATAGCAAACCAGATAGCTATATGGGTCTGATCTTAGTTCAGCATCACCACATAGTAGAAGCCTCTGCAATCTATATCATTGCAATAAAGACCTCAAAGGTACATTTATGATAAACAAAAATGCAAGTTAAAAAACTTGCTAATGCTTGTATTTATGTCCACAGATGGCATTCTACCAAAAACACCGATCAAGCGTATGTTTTGTTTACATAAACGTCAGAGTAGTTAGTATTCACTATCTCTAACTATAATTCCACTTTCAGATCATGATTTCAAGCTATTTGCTATCATCAGTGAAAGACAGGAATAAAGAAACTAGATCTAAATACAAACTCTGAGCGTTTATGAAACAATTTCTATTCAGCTTGCAAGCGTGAATTTTTTAGACACGTAATGTCTTCAAACTCAGCATAGAAAACCAGATAGCTATATGGGTCTGATCTCAGTTCAGCATCACCACATAGTCGAAGCCTCTGCAATCTATATCATTGCAAGAAAGACCTCAAAAGTACATTTATGATAAACAAAAATGCAAGTTAAAAAACAAAACATATGCTTGATCGGTGTTTTTGGTAGAACGCCATCTGTGGACATAAAAACAAGCGTTAGCAAGTTTTTTAACTTGCATTTTTGTTTATCATAAATGTACCTTTGAGGTCTTTCTTGCAATGATATAGATTGCAGAGGCTTCTACTATGTGGTGATGCTTAACTGAGATCAGACCCATATAGCTATCTGGTTTGCTATGCTGAGTTTGAAGACATTACGTGTCTAAAAAATTCACGCTTGCAAGCTGAATAGAAATTGTTTCATAAACGCTCAGAGTTTGTATTTAGATCTAGTTTTTTTATCCCTGTCTTTCACTGATGATAGCAAATAGCTTGAAATCATGATCTGAAAGTGGAATTATAGTTAGAGATAGTGAATACTAACTACTCTGATGTTTATGTAAACGAAACATACGCTTGATAGGTGTTTTTGGTAGGACGCCATCTGTGGACATAAATACAAGCGTTAGCAATTTTTTTAACTTGCATTTTTGTTTATCATAAATGTACCTTTGAGGTCTTTCTTGCAATGATATAGATTGCAGAGGCTTCTACTATGTGGTGATGCTGAACTGAGATCAGACTCATATAGCTATCTGGTTTGCTATGCTGAGTTTGAAGACATTATGTGTCTAAAAAATTCACGCTTGCAAGCTGAATAGAAATTGTTTCATAAACGCTCAGAGTTTGTATTTAGATCTAGTTTCTTTATTCCTGTCTTTCACTGATGATAGCAAATAGCTTGAAATCATGATCTGAAAGTGGAATTATAGTTAGAGATAGTGAATACTAACTACTCTGACGTTTATGTAAACATAACATACGCTTGATCGGTGTTTTTGGTAGAATGCCATCTGTGGACATAAATACAAGCGTTAGCAAGTTTTTTAACTTGCATTTTTGTTTATCATATATATATATTGTAATGATATATAAATATGTCATTACATTAATTTAAAATAAAAACTTAAAAGTTCGCAAATAAAAGTAAAAAACTAAACGCTAAAATTAAAATGTTTGTTAAACGTATATACATTCGCACAGAGGCCCTACTTTAAAAATAATTTTTTTTAAAAAAACAAATAAGTATTTAAAAGTTCGCAAATAAAAGTAAAAAACTAAACGCTAAAATTAAAATGTTTGTTAAACGTATATACATTCGCACAGAGGCCCTACTTTAAAAATAAATTTTTTAAAAAAAACAAATAAGTATTTGAACGTACTTTTTTATAAAAAATTACAAGATTTAAAAATAATAACAGGTATTAATTAATATAATCTGTAAATGGAAATGATTGTTTATGAATTATCAAAAACCAAACTGGCCCTTTGGCTCTTGTATAATTAAAATGATCTGATGAAAGATAGATAAGAAAATAAAGAGAAATTAGCTTGACCAATGGAAGCACTAAGCCTTGGCTCAGACCCTAATGAAAGTGATGGATTAGTGACGTTTTGTTGATTGAATCCGTGTGGATAATATAAAAAGGGAAATACAGTTTTTTCTGACAGTTACAGCGTTTTGTGTTTGAGAGATGTGGTGGACGCACATACCACACTCTCTATTTTAAAAAAAAAATGAAAAGACTGTGATACCTTGAACCAGCTATTGCCAACTCTAGAACATTATCTTCTAATGGAGGCGTCGCGGGAATTAAAAGCAGAAACCTGGACTCTTCTACCGTGAGCTATGAACTTTACAAATTAACAACAACAAAAAAAAGTAATGAAGAACTTTCATCATTGTTTTTTTAAAGATTCAGCTAATTTAAATTTTAAAATGAACTCTTATTTGATTTTCAAATTAATAATTGATTGTTTAAATTTATATAGTTAAGTTTTGCTAAAATCATTTCCATTTTATTATTTTTATTTGTAGTAATATTTATTGTAGAAATTATTAAATGCATTACATTTAAGTTGGGTATAGACGTTGCATAGATTCGTTAGTGGTTGATTATGTTGTGGTTTTCACAGTCGATTAGAATATATAAGTCAACGATGTCATAGGGTGTCTTATGATGAACACCAAAGGGTCTCCTTTATTCCCTCAGACATTTACGTTATCGATTGACTTTGTATTTTGATCAGTTGTGTTTAATTTGGAATGTTTTTGACCGTGGAATCTATGCAGCTGATCTATACTCGACATTATAAAACAAATTGTATAACAATAATCTGTGCAAACATATTTAAATGTTAAATTTAAATCGAACGTGAATGGGTATATAGTTTTGTAAAGTTATATTAAGGGAGAGTAATCTTAGGTTATTCATTTCGTAGTTGAATTGGTTCAATTGATTGGATATATTTGTGTAATTGTAGATGTAGTATGAGATCCGTTATGGACAGGATTATATATATATATGCCACACACCTTCTGTTTGCCTATGGATGGGTTTGTAAGACAACAAAGGACCACAGTCCAGTCCTATCGAGTTTTATGTTTATTGTTCTACTTACCAAACAGATGTCGCATTCCTGGTTGGTAGAGAGACAATTTTTTTCTCTAATTCTACTTGCTGTTCAGATGTACATTCCTGACAGTATAGTATTTTGTGTTGACGTATTTTCATGCTACATTGAATACATAAATGTATCAGATGGATTGGCGCCGGTTTGATTGTGAAATTTGTTGCCTAAGGTTAAATCAGGGAAGACTATTTTCTTTTCAAATGCAGATCTATGTAGTCTATTCATACTCGACTCACTAAATAAATATTAAACTCATGGTTGTAATTTACTTAAATGTAAAACTAAAGATTAATAGAAAAATCTAAAATGTTGAATTTATTCCTCAAAATTTATATATTATTTTATATGTGTATAAATAAATATTTTTATGTGTTAATTTCTGGCAGTGGCTTTTATTTATTTATATTTAAGATATAAATTAAGATGTAGATTTTTATCTCTGCATCTCCACTGAGCTAGTGACTTGGGCTAACGATCTGAATATTTAAATAAAGTGGAATCTTAACAGCGCGTATCTGCCTACTCTATAAATTTTTCTAGGTTTAAATGCCTAGATGGCGCCCTGTAGAGCAGATAACGTAGTTTGCAGTTAGATTTGATCTCCACTTTCATTTCGATCGTTATAATATATATATAACCCACTCACACAACACCGCTCATGAACATTATATGAGCAAATGACCAGGGCACCAGTTCTATTAATGAATAGAATGATTTATCATTTTATCTGATTCATAACTAATGCTGAGACTCTTTTACTTATGATTATCTTACAGCTTCACTCAGTGGGAGGTTACAGAAAGTTCATAACATATAAAGAATATAAATAAATGGAGGAAGAAATACTATAAGCTATCAAATAAAATATAAACCTTATTTATTAATTAACCAAATGATACAGGCTAGCAGAGTTTCATTTATTCAATCTAACAAAATATAATTTCAATTTGATCTCTTCCATCATCCAGTTACACTCTATAATAGCTCAATATAACTCTGACAGAATAGAAAAGCACAACACTAAATAACTCTTTTGTTCAGCACATCTTAATCTAAAAAGCTGAATCAATGTTGATCTAGGATTATAAAAATCAGATCTCAGGGAATCTATAACATAGTTAGACTAAAGAACTATATTAGCCAGTAATTTATGACTTTAAATTATAATAAGATACAATGAAATAAATTGAATAATGTTTACTGGGCTAGCAATCAGATAATGAAGAAGATAGGGTAACTTTTAATCTCACATAATCATCTAAATAATACACTAATTAGGTAACATTTTATAAGTTTATCGCGTGGTAAAATATTTAGTGTAATGTTTGGATCTGGAAAACAATATTATCAGATCTTAGCATATTTAATATCAAAGCCATAAAATAATATTTTTAATTTTGTAATAGATGTATGAAACATGGAGATGTGGAACCAGAATTCGAATGCATATAAGAACAACTCGAAACACAGTTTTAAATACTAAACAAAGCTTTTATTTACACTTAAAGTTTAGTTAAAAGTAATTAATATCAGAATAAGACTTTTCTCTTTATCTTAAAATTTACAAGCAAATTTATTAATTGAAATTTAGGATTATCCCCATTACATATTACTCAATTTACCATTGACATATTTATAAACGTAAATTAGCTAACATATTATACCTTAATATTCTGACTTTGAATATCCAGGCTATCTAAATAATTGTTATCAAAATACAACACTGAATAAATCATACATTATATTATTGAGCACAATATACACTTTTGGAGAGGATATACTATCAATCGTTGGAATAAAACAAATTAATACATTTGTTTATCAAGAGAGCAACTTTATATAACATTAATTAAATAATCACTTTAAATACATACAATTTCAGGCAAACAAAATAAAATAGATACAAATACTAATCATACGGATGATTTGATGATTTCTAACTTATGGCAAATTCAACATGATATACTGTATACTGTTTATTTTCAGATATATGAACTTAGCAATATTATATCTTTATATCCGCAATATCATTTACATATGCATGTATGTTATATCCCATGCAATAATACAATAGAACAAACTTTTCTTCAAATTATCAATTTATTCAAAAATTATTAAATAATTATTTAATTTTGGACAATGTCATAGACCAACCAAAACAATAGAACACTATATCCATTCTAATATTCAATAAAGAATTTAAATTAACTATTTTTCCGACCACTGACTGAATTACACAGAGCTATATTTTTATGACAACACAAACTAGACGTTCAAGAGAAATCCCAGCACGTGAGGAGCGAATAAACTCTTTAATATTAATACATCAACAGTAACTTATTTAAATCTGAAATACACTATTAGTGGAATTTATCTCATCACCAAAAAAACAATGGAAAAATGTCACTTGACTTCATAAATATCATTTTATAATATGTATGCATACAATCTAAATAAACTCTACTCATGGCAAAATACTTAATAATATACTAAGGGGAAAAATCTTTCATCCCTACAAACATAGAACGTATCAAGAATAATTTCCTTTTCCACAGCTCTTCTATATATCTAGCATTATACGCTGGCAAATAAATACACACGGATAAAACACTCATTCCTTCAATTAGTTAGAATATGACAACATCCGAAATTTATATTGAGAAATAGTTATAAAACTAAATGTTTATTAAGTAAATATAATAATTGCATAAAATAGACACCCAAACGCATAAATAAGAATATGAAAAACAGTTCTAAGTTATATAATATGTGACAGTTACGACAGATAAATAACATATTAAAATATAAACTTTTAGCTTAAATAAGACATTCAGTTGTTTCAAATTTAAATAATATTAATTATTATGAACGAGTTTTTTTATACTTTAAATATCAATAATCTAATAAATTAAGTTTTATTACCTCTAACACAATATTCTTTCTTTTTTATTCTCTAGCTACTCTTGAAATTAATTCTCACTTCGAGATAAAGAAAGATATATAAGATTGAACCATCTTTAATAATATACCCAAAATATATTTGTTTCACTTTCAAATAAAAGAAAACAAATCACACTTAAGCAATAAGATTTTACAAGCATATTCATCATTTTGAGGATATGCTATCCTGAGAAGTTCTCGGAGTTCACAAATTAAATAAATAAACATATAATAGTAAAAACATACAACACTAAATTTGTCTAACTATCTATGATGTATATACTATTAACAATAAATAATAAAAAAATAGAGTCATTCTTCTTTTAAACTTGAGAAAAAGAATATTCACTTGCAAAATTCATTTTCAAGCTTACTAAATGATCAGGAGATGAATCCCAAAATGAGTGCGTGTTTGAATATGAAACATAAAATAAGTTATTGTAGGACAAAACAGTTATAATTCACAATTAATTTAGTAAACATCCAATGTCCTTTATCCATAAGTTAATAGAGTTTACTTATATATCACATATAACGATAAATATTTGTAATAATAAATATGTGGAAAGACAGTCTCAGCTATTAATTGGTAAATTCTGTTATTTATTTTTAAGCACATCTAAGGTATTTAATTCAATGATAACTTAACATATTTTTCTGCAGAAAATATTCACTTTCATAATTTATAGATGGGTATTTGCATTATTAACTTTAATAAGTTGCTGATAATTGTCCACAGACAATTTGTGTTTCCTTAAACATTAACACATATATCCGTATATCGGAAGAGAACAAAAATATGTAATATTAAAGTCCTTCTATTCCATTTATATATATATATATATATATATATATATATATATATATATATATATATATATATATATATATTGTAAGTAGTAATAATTAATTATTCTGGGTGAGTCATATCTTTGTTTCTTTATTAAAACACACATTATTTTATAAGCATAAAATAAGATATAAAATTACCATTCCACAATAATTATTAAATATCAAACGCATAATCAAGTACACGTATCATTTTAAATTTTAACTTCACTTTTGTATACGTAAAATATGAGTCAAACAGAGAGCTTATCACAGTAAATGTTGTTAAAAAAGTCTACATATACTTCCATGATGAAGAAGCATTATAGACATCACACATGATATTTAAAAAATTATAAAGTTCCTGCATTTTGGTATTCTTTTTAACGGAGATAAATAAAAGTAAATGAAATAACATAAGTTTAATATTATAAAAGCACATCTTTAAACAAAATGAAAATGTTAATTTAAATGTTTTAATTAGACAAAAGAGGAGAGATTGATACATTTATATTTTATTCAGCCATTCCTCCCTATAAAGCTTAAACGTCTGAAGGTCCTGTAATGAGTTTCATGAAAAGGCTGTTTTAAAGTTTCACTTAAACTGTTTTGGAAGAGAGATATAATCGATAGCAGCAGAAAAGAAAAAGTATACTTGTTGAAATTACAAAAGATAATCTTTTTTATTATTATTATTATTATTATTATTATTATTATTATTATTATTATTATTATTATTATTATTATTATTATTATTATTATTATTATTATTATTATTATTATTATTATTATTATTATTATTATTATTATTATTATTATTATTATTATTAACTATCAGTTTAATAAAAAAGAATATTTACCCCACCAGTCAAAAAAAGTCACCTGATCATCCCAAGCTTAACTCCCATGTTTTTTTTTTACATTTACTCAATTAATTAATATTCAAAAAATCTTTTCTAAAAAAATAATAATAATCTTGACCTTCAAAATTAAATCAAGTCAAATAAAACAAAAAAAAAGGGTTATTACAAACTTAAAACAAATGAACATCAATCAACTATTAAATAAATGGTTTATAATGTTATTTAGATTAGTCAAATAATTTACTAATTCAAATATCCATTCATCATTAAAGAAGATATATTTTTTTCAAAATTATTAAAGATAATTAACATAATTTAAATGTTTTATTATAAGTATAATATAGTTTATTGCAATTAGAATATGAAATGAAAATTAGATAATGATAACATTCATACACATATATGCTGCTATGTGAATATTAAATTATTCTAAATAAAACATACCTAATATGTGTATGGTTTAAACCTGGCTATAATATTAGTAAAAGGGATGGGTGTCAATGAATAATAAATCAGAAAATCATTCAACAAACACCAACACTATCATATAAATAAATAAAACAACTTTGCATCAATCTAACTACTATCATAACACTTTCCGTAATAATACACCCCCTTCCTTGTATTAAACACTATCAAACATAAGAATAACAATAAATGCTTGAAAAATTTTCTAACCAAAATGCACAGTTGGCCCACATATAAGTTTTTGAACCATTAATAGAAAAATTTTAAAATCTTAAGTCTATTTCATTTTTTAATACAATGCAGTTATTCACTACTGATCCAACACAGTTTAATTAATTGTGCCCATTCAGAAGGTCACAATATATATATATATATATATATATATATATATATATATATATATATATATATATATATATATATATATATATATATATATATATATACGTTAATTTACTTTCTTATATTCTTTGTAACCCTGAGTATTCACTCACTTGCATGTGAGCAATCTGTACATAATTTATTTGCTTTATAACTTATTAAGTGTTACATTAAATATATGAAATCTAAATTTATCTTTGTCTCCATTCTTGCTCATTACTTTATGGATCACTAGATAAGTTATATAATATCATGTGCTGGGGGTAGGCCTTATGTTTTACTGCTTTGCTATTGCTGGTACATAAATAAAGTGATATTGAGGGTAACCTCAGACATATCATTCGCAATGGGTTTACTTGGAAGCATGATTAAGAAGGATGAGATATGATCAGATGTAGGATATTACTATCCCAACTTGGTCAGCTGTTGGTTGTCTGGCTTGGATTCTTGGTCTGTTAAGAAAATGTACAAACCTGACTGTTACAATAGTTGTTCAATGAATTATATAATTTCAAAGGCTTAAATGGATAAAACTAGTTGAACATTTAATGTGTGTTCTATATCGTGATCGTGAAATAAATAGAAATCAATGCATGTTGGATTGCTATATGACCATTATACCAATAGTAAAACGAAGTTATATTCCTTATAAATCAATAGTGTCAATGGCACAGAAAATGGCAGGTTTCCAGTTTTTCTTATTTAGAAATAATAGTCTTTGGAAATATTTATTGGATAAAGGCAAAAATGTGAATTATATTCGAATGAAATGTTAAATATTTGTTACAATTATGATTATATACACAATGTTATTATTTTTTTAATAAGAGATTTTAATAATATTCATCCTCCTGCTAATAAAAAAATATGGATATCAATAACATACTTTTCAAATAGTCAAGTAAATTTTATAAGGAAAATTTATAATGGTACATGTGATATTACATTTTGCATACCTCCTATATTAAACAAATTAATAAATAATTCTAAAGATAAAACGTCATTTATAAATAAAAATTGTATAATTTATAAATGGATTGGTAGGTGTGGTAGTGAATATACATGTGAAACGAGATATACATTGGAAAAAAAAACTAAAGAGCACTTATTGTTGCTAAAAAACAGTTCAGAAATCTAATAAAAATTGCAATGTGGATAATAATGTTTCAGCATCCATTTTTCACGACCATAATAATTTATGTGTTTATGGTTTTAACTTCAAATACATCGTTAAAATAGTTCAAAATAAAAAAAAAAATAACAAAATAAAAATAAAAGGAGCTATGGTAATATACAAATACAAAAATGACTTCATTAACAGGCAGGCAGCAAACATTAAGATTATGGAATTGTGTGAAGGTTAGGCTTTCAAAGTGTTAGTTGACAAAGAATACACAAATTTTCTAAAGCACTACTATGTGGATACAATTTTTAAATTCGATCTGATTACTGTATTTATAATTATTCAATTATATAATTAACTACATTGTTTTGAACAAGTACATATTGTAATGGCCAAGCTTGTATATTTGCATAACAGTATCTAGAATTCAAGTAAAGAGTCCAAAGCTGACCAGATCAGGAGTGTGCTGCAACAAATCCAACCATGCTTCCACTCATCTGCCAGAACATCAAAACTCAAGATTCTATGAATGATCACACTTGAAGCTACATGTAGTATACAATTTTATTCATGGCTGACATAGGTCAGGGAGATCCCCTAAGACTCTGGTAAACAAACCAATACTGTTAAATAGACTAAATATATTACTACATTATTAATGCATAGTTTTATGAAAGGACAGGATTAATAATTAGAATTTTACTGAATTGCATCAATGATGAGACAGAGAATGAAATACACTAAATTAATTATAATTTATTTGCAAGTAAATAAAATTGACAATATCATTACAGAATTTCAGCATAGAATGTACACAGGCATTGGGAAAATAATAGATAACGCATTTTCTTCTTACACTGAATTTAAAGATGAACATATACAAGCAATCATTAGATTTTGGCATATATGAGTTTAACATATGCCCATCTTATGAAATGATTTACAACTGATACATAAATAGACACTATGTTATGTCTTTAAATCTAGTTATGCCAAATCCTATTAAATTTGTGGCTATTATATAAGTAATTATATTAAGCCTTGATCAAACTAATAATTCATTAATTATTGCAAATACAATATTATTTAACGATGAGCGAATACCAGCTCAAGTAACAATAGATCGAACCTGGCTTTCAAGTGAAATTTTCAGGTCAATGCTGAAAGTGCTATGTTAAGGTGGGTGAGTTGACCGCTGAGATTTTATCAATGCTCTATGGCACAGGTAAATGAACATAGGAGAAGTTGTTCTGCAAATGGATGAATGATTCCAGGGTTCTTGCGATCAACGCTAGTACCCTATAACCGATTGTCTTGCTGCGAAAAAGTAACATTTGTGTTCAGATATGGTGAAGGACTTAGGTGCTAACCTGGCCTTGGCTCAGGCTTTGCTACTGCTCTACACTATACAAGAAGAAGTGCCGGTTTCACCGTGTCTCCATTTTAATATATTATCATATTTAATAAAATATTAGATTACATCCACCAAGCAAAGAATAATATATTACATACTATGAAATACAAGACAATATCATATTAGCTTTATTAAATTGGAACCAACTCTTGGGTGGCCTGATAATATATGTCTATGCTACTGATAGGGATATTAATAAATCTTTTCTTTAACATGCTCAATATATTTGGTTACATTATATATAATTAATACTTTAAGGAAGGAAAGTATATTTCTACGGACTTAGCAAAAAAATAAATGACAAATATACTTACAACTATCATCAAGGCTAATCTAATTCTCAATAAAACTATAAAATTTAAGCTTTCAAATTGTTGATGAAAATGAGCCACATTTCACAATTTAAATCATCATTAATAAAAATAATAACGAGTGTAAGGCGAGTCGTTATTATTTATAAAAATTGGATTTTGAAACAGCGTACAGAAAGGTGACACTATAAAACAAATTACATGAAGATGTTTAAATAATATCTTCTTAAAAAACATTAATGTAAATGTTCACTGTCTTTAAATATTGGCATATGAAAAATAATAAGCAGTTAACTAAAATGAGCAAAGAAATATAGACATACCCGCAATGATATAACTTTAAATTAGATACTAGTAATTTACTTTTAAGTGAAAGGAAAATATAAATCCCCAGGTCATTTTTACTTTAGCAACATTAATTTTGATATCAATTGAGACATTGTTTTAAATATTGAACAGGTTTAAATTATAGTTACACTTGGGTTTACAATTATTTAAAAAGAGAGTTAGCTAAGTTATATAAAAAATACCCAGATCTCCATAGTTTTGACAATAAAACTTACAGTATTATTCATCTGGAATATAAGTGATGGGCTATAGGTTTGTTGAGCTTGTCTGAGCAGCTGGTGGCATCATATTTTTTACCAATTTATTAGGCTTGAGACTGCTGGTGGCATGTTGGTTAAAACATTGTGACGAGAGACAGCTCGCTCTACCTGCAGAGTTACAGCAAACAAATGTCCGTTTTTAGCCAGACATATTAGAAAATAACCAGACGTGGAGACTGACTGTAATTGCTTTTTTTTAAAAATGGCTGCATTTCTGTTTAAAAATACAGAGTATTTATAGGTTTTGTCTCAATCACTTACATTATCAAAATCTATCACTTCAGGACTCATTATGTCAAGAATTTAATTAAATATTATACATTTTGTAATCAAGATTTGAAATCTGAGATATCTTATGGAATGTTAGAGCCATTCCTTAAGCTATTATAGTTAAGATTTTCCGTTGGAAACAATTTCCAATTTAGATTTTAAATATAACTTTCAATCTTGTCTAAGGTGATTTTAATTAGGGAGATTTTGAACTAATTTTACTTTTACCTAATGCAGGTCTGGCTGTTAATGACATTATTGTTTGCAACCAAAAAAAATTTTTTAAATAAAAAATTGGCATATAGATATCCATATATACCTCTGCTTGCACACCTTAAAATATTAACCAGTTCTGTATTTGAATTCAAAATAAATCTAATAATAATACTAAGGATTGTTATTAGTTTGAAACTAACAACAACAAAAAAAAACAACAACATAAGTTTACTACAAAATAACATATGTGACCATTGAAGATGATACCTGCTGTGTATGATTATATAAATTACGATTAATTCAATAGTTTTTTTCTGAATCTATGGTAATTTATGAATCAATTCTCATATATTTCTTGATTAATTTCTTAAGTATAATACACATATTAAATATAATGATTTATTATAAGTATGCAATAAAATAAACATTGAATTAATCAGTGTTTGTAATGAAAGACAAATAAAAATAAGGAAACAAATAAAATCAAACTATACAATTTTAAATTTTACAAAAAAAAAATATTTATAAAACAATATTTAGAATTTAAAAATAAATAGATAAGCCTTATATTACCACACACAAAATATAAGCAATTTTCCATTAAGATGAATATTTGCATTTTCCAATAAAATAATTTTATAGTTACAAATTTTCCAAATATAATCATCAAAATGTTAGTTTATAATACATCCATCTATTCAAAATAAATCACTAGATATAGCTTAGCAATTGCTCTAAACAAGCTTTATTTTTATAAGTGCCCGAAAGAGAAAAAATAAAAATATCTATTGTTAAGGTCCTACCTACAGACCAATTGGTTTCAAGCTTATGTCTCACCTCAGTGAAGAGGCTGTGTCTCTAAAACTGTATCTAAAATACTAACTCAAAAGTCAGCCCTTATAAAACACGTTTCGAACAATTTGAAAGTCTGAACTTTTCAATCACGTAAATGTCTTCAAATCCAGCTTTGCAAAAGAGATAGTTATATGTGTCTGAATTCATCTCAGTTTCACCATACAGTAATACCCTCTGCAATATAGCATCGCAAAAGCTATCAAAGGTATGCTTACAATAAACACGTTATTCATTTTGTAACTTGCTTTTAAGCTTGCATTTAAATGATGACTAAATAAAGCTTACCAATAGCTCTAAACAAGCTTTATTTTAAAAAGTGCTTAAACAGAAAGAATTCAAAATCTCTATAGTTATTATCCTACCTCTAAACCAATTGGTTTTGAGCTTATGGACCACATCAGTGGAGAGACGGGTCTCTAAAAACTAGATATTAATGATAGACATTTTGAATTTTTTTCTGCACTTATAAAAATAAAACTTCTTTAGAGCTATTGCCAAGCATCATCTAGTCATCATTTAAATGCAAGATTAAAAGCAAGTTATACAATTTATAACTTTTTTATTAATTATTATAAGTGTAACTTTGATGACTTTTGTGATTCAGACCCATAGAGCTATCTGTTTTGCAAGCTGGATTTGAAGACATTTACATGTCCAAAAAGTTTAGACTTTCAAATTGATAGAAATGTGTTTTATAAGTGCTGATTTTTGAGTTAGTATTTTAAATCTAGGTTCTAGAAATCTAGCTCTCCACGGAGGTGAGCCATAAGCTCAAAACAATTTGTCTGGAGGAAGGCTGTTAATGATAGATATTTTGATTTTTTTTTCTCTTTTGGCACTTATAAAAATAAAGCTTGTTTAGAACTATTGATATGCTCCATCTAGTGATCATTTAAATGCAAGAAAGTTATGAAATTTATAACTTGTGTTCTTAATTATTATCCAAAATGAATTTGCATAACCTTTTGTAATAAGACTATAATTAATTATTAATAACTCTATATTTTAAAGTGAGCAAATATTTGAATTATTGTTGCTTTACATTAAATTATATTATATCTTCCCTGTTTATTTTAAATAAAGCAAAAAAAACAATATAAAATATTGTTAAACCTTTGATGATTCTATGAATTACTACTACTCACCTCAGTGGAAAGCAGGTTTTACTTTTTCCATAATAGTTTTATGGATACATTACTGAGTTAATCAGAAAATCTTTAAACATATATGCTATTTTAATTAACCATTAATTACTTGGCAACAATTAATATTTTTACAATATAAATTTCAAAATACAATTTAATAAACGTAAAATAAATCAAGCCTTTTGAATTAAAGAATAGCCTGGGTCATATCTCACATTAACATACAGCTTTAAACTTGGCATATGTTATGGAATTACTCCTATTATAATTCTTTTTTTTTTCTAACAAATACTATTTTTGTTAAAACTGTAATTATTAAACATCTTTCAAAATTAATTGCAATTTAATTATCTGTTTCCATTGCTCTCAGGATTATTTAGCAAAACCAGGATTATGCACTTGGAAATATTTAATTTTTTATTATTAAAATTTGCTTATATGTGATGCTAACTAACATTCATAATCCTAACAACCTTATTCTCATAGAGGTCATAAATTCTAGGTTTTGTATCTATGGAAACATACATAATATCATGTGGATGGAATACCTTTTTTCAAGATTTTAAAAAATATATCAATGTTATATTTGATGTCATTTCTGTAACCCGGTTCTATATAGAAGGACTTTTAATAATCTGGATATAAGAATTTTGTGGTATTTATATCAAATGGCCTATCTTCCTTCATGACTAGATAACACATGTTCTCCCTATGACTTCCTTACACTATGCTCTATGGGAATAAAATATAAAAACTGAATACCCATGTGAATACAAACAGTTACATATGACAAGAAAACCTAATGTTTAAACAACATAAGAACATACATGTAATAAACTAAAGATATAACATCGTAAAACATTTTATCATAGCAGATGAAATAGTCCACAGAACTAAAACACAAAGATCCACCACAAAAATCCATAAGTGCCCAACAGTAGGATTATAAACTCTAACATTACTAGAATACACTAGCATAAATTCATTGATAATAGCATACACATAGAGCACAGAAAAATTAACACATGTAAATAAATAGTTCATAATATAATTCATTATCTAAAATATAAAAATCTTGACTGTGCTAATAATTAATCCCCAAATAAATATTTTTCATTTAGGAAGCCTATATTCATTATAACTTTAAAACGTCAATTGGTAAGATATAAGGAATATTATTTACAGAAAAAATCACTCTAGTTTATTATATCTTTGTAAATTTGAAATAAAATAATATTAAACAAACTAAATAAGCATATATTAAAACAAACAATAAAAATTACCAATGAATGATATAATTGAATAACAATTGTCCAGCGAGGTTCCATTTGAAAATAAACCACCATTTACTATACTTTCAATATATTTTAAATATAGATAATCTATGATATACTACATTATTGTATACCCATATATATGTAATAGCTATTAAAATTCTAAATAATAAATATAAATCATTAAAAATATTTTTTAATTATAACAATGCCAAAAAAATAATATTAATAAAAGTTAAATTTCTTTTACCAAAACACATTCTGATACATACATTTAAACACAAGTTTGAACAGTCAATGCATTTATCAAAATCCTTTTTTTCTCTCCTCCTTATGCTCTCAATGTTAGAAAGTAAGCTTAAAAATTAGAATGACAAAATCATTTTCTCTTAGATAATGTAATTATCCACATATTCTCGTAATTTTACAGTTTTTTTTTTTTTTTTAATATTTAAGAAAAAAACAATTTCAAACACAATAAAATGAAAACTTTCGTTTTATAGGTGATTCCACTTAGAATGAATATGTTATATAATTTTTAGCTTTACTTCATATAGCTATATAAAATCCCAAAATGAAATATTTTATTTCTCCAAGTATATTCTTAACATAAATATCCATGTTTTCCTCTTTTAAAAATAACAGAATATTACACTATTATATGAATTGGTTTAAATACAACTTATATTTTAGATGCACCCTTATATAATATCATAACATATTAGATTAAGAAATTAGTAATTCAACTTTTACATTGTTCCCCTCTTTTCTTCCAAGAGTAAGCATGTGGTTTAAGACCTGTAGAGGTCCATACTATCACATTTTATACACATGTGATTGAGGCTACAGCCTCAATGGATATTATTTACATGCCCTCTTATATTGTAAGTAATTAAAACATTTACCATATTTGTGCAGATGATTAAATACTTCAATCAAGAGTTTATACTAAGTTAGTTTAGAATCACATAAAAGTTTGTAAGCAAATAGAAAAATATGTTTATAATATGGTAAACAAATTCTTATGTAATATGTCCTTGTGTTGTCCATGGTTTCTAAACAAGTCACTTTTTCTGAATATTAAGATGAGAATTCTGGTAACATAATTTTGTCAAAGCCATTCATTTATAATTCTTTTCCCCCCAATTATTGCAAGAAGTAAATAACAATGCTGATTTCTGAAGAGTAGATTAGTTATTTATTTTTATGTTTTATTTTAATGCTCATCAAGATAAAGATAATCTTGAAACATATTTTTAAAACAAAAATATTAACAATTTGTTTTTAAATTGTTATCAATTTCTTAATAATTTTCATGCACAACACACACACACACTTGTTCTCCATTTCTTATATGGCCAACCTTATGTGATCAGATGACTACTGAAATCAATCATTCAATAAAATTGATTTCTAATCAAGAACTTTAAGTTGTATTTAAATATGTATTTAAAGAACAACAGAAAGAAGGAAAAATAAAATATTCTAAAAATAGAAATTTCACTTCAATAATATTTAAATTTGTAATAAATATTTTGTAATATAATTATTTAATAAACTAAATATTATTAAATAAACTCTGCATGAAATAAACTATTTCTCATATCCATTTTCTATTTATTAAGTATTAAACACAAGTCAATACTTTAATACTTTTTAACTAAAAAATATTGTTAGCAAATTAAATATTGCAAAATAATACACACACGCAAGCACAAATTCAGAGACACATATACTTATATTTTTTTCATTGGATAATGCTGTGCTTTATTTAATATTATTTAATGATTTATTTAAAGTATTTTAAGCTGACTAACATTTATAGATATAATTTATAACTAATCAAATTTAGTATTACTTACAACAAAAATGGCATTATTTTAATAAATATTAGTACATTCTTTATACTTTAAATAATATAATTAATAAAATTTATACTTATAATAGATTATTAATATACATTTTTTAGTTTTAAAAGGTTTCAAAGAACATTACTGAATTATTTTTTTTTTACTATTTTGTTTATCTAACTATTTTCATTAAGGCACAAGGCACAATTAAATATATATATATATATATATATATATATATATATATATATATATATATATATCTGTTATCATATATATATATATATATATATATGATAACAGATGGTGTTCTACCAAAAATACCGTCAAGCGTAGTTTGTGTTTACATAAACGTCAAAGTGAGTATTCACTATCTCTAACTTTAATTACACTTTCAGATCATGATTTCAAGCTATTTGCTATCATCAGTGAAAGACAGGAATAAGAACCTAGATCTAACCACAAACTCCGAGCATTTATGAAGTAGTTTCTATTCAGTCTAAGAGATTCATGCTTGCAAGCTGAATAGAAACTGTTTCATAAATGCTCAGAGTTTGTGTTTAGATCTAGTTTCTTATTCCTGTATTTCACTGATGATAGAAAATAGCTTGAAATCATGATCTGAAAGTGGAATTAAAGTTAGAGATAGTGAATACTTGCTCTGATGTTTATGTAAACAGAAAACTATGCTTGAGGGTGTTTTTGGTAGAACACCATCTGTTATCATAAATACAACCGTTAGCAAGTTTTTTAACTTGTGTTTTTTTGTTTTTCATATATATATATATGTTGAAACAGATTTTCATGGATTGCATATATAAAAGACATATTTTGCATGTTCATCCGTGTTAAAAAATTTTAACATCGATGAACCCGCAAAATATGTCATATATATATGTGTGTGTGTGCTTGAAAAAAAATGTTTGTAATAAATGTGTTTTGCTAGTTCTTACTTGTGGATCTGAGACTTTGTCACTTAACAGAAGAACAATACAGTGACTTCAAACCACTAATAGAAGTATGAAGAGATGCATGTTGGGAGTAACAAGAAGAGATGAAAAATGCAATGTATGGGTAAGAGAACAAACATGTGTTACTGACCTCATTGAAAAAATTAAAAGACTGAAGTGGAGTTGGGCTGGACATATTGCTAGAAGAGATTATGATAGATGGACAATTGAAATTTTGAACTGGATTCTAAGCGATTGTAAAAGATCCAGAATGAGACAATATGTGAGATGGATGGATGATATAAGAAAGTGTGCAGTGGTGATGTGGAGAAGAGAAGCTAAAGATAGGAAAAGATGAACTTGTAGTGACCTTCATCCTGCAGTGGATTGATAATGGTTGATTATATATATATATATATATATATATATATATATATATATATATATATATATATATATATATATATATATATATATATATATATATATATATATATATTACAATAGTTTTTTATTAATGGTAAATGTAATCTATTCTATTGCACATTATAAAATGTTAGTTAGCCAAACTTAAAGCTCTGTTTCAGTAGAGTTGTAGTTATTTCAAGAATATAATTATGTTTCCTGGTAAACTGACCTAACGTTATTATAACTCAAACTGAAAATGGAGTTAATTTAATTTATTTATGATGGTTCCATAATCTTTAGAATCCTTACTCTAATCACATTTTTGTTGGAAATAATTAAAAGTTAAAGTGAGAATTACATTTTCAATCACTTAATTAATTTATTATACAAAAATTTTCCTAGGCTTTAATAAAGTATATTGACAAAGTAAATTCCACAATTCCCCAAACTTAATAATTCAATCTATATAACTAAATTTTATCATGTACCATAAAATTTTATATTATTACTAAAAGTTTTATTAACACATTTTAATAATCAACAAAGCAAGTCATATAGAATGTGATATTACTATTATAAACTGTATTTACAAAAAATGTAATACAGAGAGTGTATCAATAGCTCATACAATCTCTTAATTGATAAGTGTGATATGAGAAAATATTGTAAATATTTATCCAGACTATTCTTATCTCCAGACCAACTGGTTTCAAGATTATATCTGACCTCAGTAAAGAGCTAAACTATTCAGAGACTAGATCTAAAATATCAACTCAAAACCCAGCACTTATTTCATATGTAATATTTAAGTGGAAACTCTGAAATTTTCGGGCATGAAAATGTCTTTAAATAACTATATGTGACTGAACTAAATACACATATACCATATTTTAATAGTCTCAGCATAGCCAAAGTCTTAAAGGTAAAATTATCCTAATCAAAAAAGCAAGTCATATATAACATGAAATTACTTTTATAAGCCTGTATTTACAAAAAAAAAATGTATTTTTTATTATTATAATTTTATTTTTAAGGCTTTGGTTATGCTGAATCTATTAATATATGGTAGCTATGAGTTAAGTTTAGTCACATATAGCTATTTAAATTAGATAGCTGAATTTAAGACATTTTCATGTCTGAATATATTTGGAGTTTCTACTTAAATATTACATATGAAATAAGAGATGGGTTTTGAATTGAAGTTTTAGATATAGAGTCTGAATATTCTAGCTTTTCACTGACGTGAGCCATAAGCTTGAAACCTGTTATACTGGAGAAAGGAATGTTCTGTATAAAGATTTTAAATTTTTCCCATACCACACTTATCAATTAAGATCTTGTTTGGGCTATTGGAATGCTCTCTGTATTGCAATTTTGTATATACAAGCTTATAAAAATAATGCCACAATATATATTATTTGATTTTTTGATTATTATAATTTTACCTTTAAGGATTTGGCTATGCTGAGGTTATTAAAATATGGTAGATCTGAATTTAATTGAGTTCCATATAGCTATTTAAGTTATATAGCTGGTTTTAAAGATATTTTTACGTCCAAAAATTTCAGAGTTTCTACTTAAAAAGTACATATGAAATAAGTGGTGGGTTTTGATTTGAAGTTTTAGGTCTAGGGTCTGACTAATGTAGCTCTTCACTCAGGTGAGCCATAAGCTCAAAAACAGTTTGTCTGGAGATAGGAATGTTCAGGATAGAAATTTTAAATATTTTCTCACACCACACTTAACACACTTTAAATATTTAGTTATAATAATTTAAGGAACACACATACATAATCTGAAAATTATATGAATCACTTAATTCAAATAGTTCACTTTTAAAGATAAAATCACATACTCATCTTCTTCTTTACTAAATTAGGTGTTTATCTTTAAAATTCTAAATATAGAGTTGTAGACTGTTTGCAAGTGGTGTATGATATTTAAGGCCATGTTTGTAAGGTCTAGTTTGGCAGAAATGAGGGGTATTTTCACATTCACCTATTTCTCTACAGTCAGCAATATTAAACACATGTCTCAGCACATTGTGGTATTTATCATCTTTTCAGACTTACAGGCTCATAGCAACTAGGTTCATTTACCTTTTCCAGGAACTCTGCTATCATTAGAGAGATTAACACTTAAGGATTATCTCATCTTACTTACTAGTGTGTTAGGAGTCATGTCTATAATATTTCCAGTCGTCAGTAGCTGCCTAACTGATTAACACTGTGATTTAAAGTCTACAGCAGCCTTACTAATTTCTCTTACATATACACATGATATATATTTTTATAATCTAATTCAAATTATTATTCTAATTTCTCTTTTCTCCATGGTCATATCCATGATCTGCATGATGAAATCAGGCCCAATTTATCTCCTATTACTATCTATCTGAATAACTGTTTGATGACTGAGGTGATAGGACTCTAACACGATCCAAACGACACTCACACCAGTCACTCCATTTTACATCCAGATTTTCTCCTGGGTATCCATACTGATGATTTAGAGTATTGTCCTTTTTTGTTTTTTTTCTTTTGTTAGTGGTTTCATACATTCTGTATCATATTTAGGAAAGTCCATGACCTCACTCCTCAGATTCAGTATAAAATTCATATATTTTACATTCTGCTTTTTTCACCACTTGTTGTTATCAAACACATTAAGCAATTTGCACATTTGTTCAACCATTTCACATCTGTTTCCTATCAGTTTGGGTCCCATAGGTTAGAAAAATTTCTACATATAATTTTTATTTTTTGCTTCTCCATCAAGTGGCAGTGATCTCAACTGATCTTCTTGTTTTTGAAATATGGAAGATAATGTTCATCTGCTTTACATTTTATTGGGCCACATTATTATTTACTCTTTTCTAATGGTCTTCATCCCAATAGCATTTAGTTAGGGCTTGTCACATAAAATAAAGTTGCCAGGCTTTTCAAACAGAGATTCCCACCATTCATGTGCCACTCCTTATATGGGACTCACAGATAATGCCATTTTCATATCTTCCTACATCTAATTTACCGTGAAGTACCACTCGAGACTATTTGCATTGTCCCTTCATGCCCATGGAAAACGTTTTTTTTAAAAAACGGGTTTATTTAATGGAGAAACTATTAACATGTAAATTCTGAATCGGATATCAGAATAAGGAAAAATAATTAGGTTTAATATACTAATAACACAATATTTCAATAAATAGCATTCATTAGACATTTCATTGTAAAAATTGGAAACGAGTATTAATAGTGTTGCTACAAATAATAAGATATTTTAAGCAATTCTGATAGAGCCAAAAAATCAAAACTATGCTATTCGTAATTGAAAAGTATATGTCTTGAACAAACTGAATT